>JAQZBX010091135.1:0-12424 GCA_029593785.1 Cabassous unicinctus
AAAAAAAAAAAAAAAAAAAATGCACATGTTTATTTACATACACACTTCAAATGTTTTCCTGAATTCTATGCTTTGAATTCCCAGTGATAAGCAGAAGGAAATGTCTTAATACCTTCCGGTACCTTCTTACAGGATATCTTACATATCTTTTAACACTAGAGACAATGAAATGAAGAATGACCATTGTCTGTTTCCCAGGGCTGCTATGACAAATAGCACACATGGGGTTGCCTTATGCAGCAGGAATTTATTGTCTCATGGTTTTGGAAGCTAGAAGTCCAATATCTAGGTCTCAAAAGACCATGCTTTCTCCCAGAGACTATACGTTCTGGCGATGGCCTGCGCAGTCTTTGGGGCTCCTCAGCTTGCGTCTCTCCATGCGTCACATGGTGATCTGTCTCCTCGGTTTCTTCCTGTGGCTTTCTCTGACCAACTGGGTCTAAGTTTCCTCTGCCTAATAAGGTCTCCAGTCATAGGGACTAAAGTCCACCCCAATTCAATCTGGCTTCACCTGCATAGACTCTTTGAAGATCCTATTCACAGATGAGTCCTCACCTTAAGTAGTAATAACATCGTCAAAGGTCCTAATTACAAATGGGTTCACACCTATAGGACTGGGCAGTAGGACTTGACCATGTCTTTTGTGGGAGACATGTTTCATTCCCCAACCACCACATCAGCACTCTGTTTGAAGACAGCCACTTCTTTTTCACTAACATAAAATGTGTTTTATCTTAAAAAATGGAACTCTTCCTGGATGCTTTTCCCGTCAGTCAATACCATACACATTTATTGAATAGCATTTACACATGTGCCAGCCACTATTGCTGGTGTAGTTGCTTTTGGTAAATTGTTCTATCCCTTTAACATGTCATTTGGAAGCAAACACACTATTTACAAGGAACTTTGGGTTTAATTAACATCTAAATTTTTTTAATTCCCATCATTTTATATGAGCTAGAATATTATCCATGGTTAATTTGCATACTGTTCCTATTGTCCCTAAAATGTGGGCACAATTGACAATAACTACTTTATGCCACATGATGTTGCATGCCAGACTGAGAGCAAAGATTACTCAGAGCTGATGAAACTTGGCATTGAGGATTTTTTGGATCATGATGAACCACTGGACAGTGTAATACCCTTTCATTTCATGCCCACTGAATTTCTCTTTGGAGCTTGCCTCCTGCCCAAGCCCTTACAGCTCTCAGCCCAGAAAGCTGTAAGAGCTTGTCTGACTCAGTTTTCTTGGTTCTAGGTGGTTGTTAGCTGAATCATACTTCAGAGGTTCAAAGGGCTCATAGCTTTATCCATCAGGTCAATTCCACATCAAATATAAAAAAATCTTGTGCACTCTGGTCAAATTGATTTTTTTCTCCCTTCCAATGGGTCAGTAGCACAAAGGCTGAAGCTCCTTCTTCCTTGAGGTTTTGAAAGTCATTCTTCCTTAATGTAATAATCTTTTCACTGAAATCCTTTCTCGGGCTCATTGACAACTTCTACTGAAAATACTTTGTGTGTCCCTTTTTTATTATGAATAAAACAATTACCCAAATTTCAACCCTGAGCCATTTGCATAGTTCTCCAACACTTTCATCATGCAACTGTGTGTGACATAGTGAAAAATGAACCAAGACTCTGCAGGGAAAAATTTTTTCTTCAGTGGAACACTATACATTATATATAGTATCCCCCTCCATATTACCAGTTTCTGATTCTATGGGAACTATTTTACAACTCTATGAATTGTAGATAAGTGGTGGCAATGCAAAATAATTCTTGACTATAGAAATACAAATCATTCTTTCCAATAGAGAGTCAACTGATTTCCTTCCCCCACTATGGAGAAGTCAGGTTTCCCCTATGAACCTGTTAAACATCTACCTGATTCACTCCTTGATTAATAAGGTAAATAAAATGTTTAGCACCTGCTCTTTTTACATCAGTTATAGGAGTCACAATTTTACTTTTTGAAAATTATCATTTAACAGCTGCAAATGAGCAAATATAAGCATAACTGGGATATTGATCAAGGAAGTTATAAAAAGGAGATGATGAAGGGCATATCTAGCAAGAGATTAAGAGTCATATTCATTCATGATTTTCTAAGCACAAACAAGCCAAAATTTGGGGTGAATGAAAATGAAGTCAGTTATTAAACAGTTTTCTCTAAAAAGCACATCACTTTTATATTTAAATTAGAGTGTCAATAGAAATGATTAAAATGTGATGGCTATTATAGGAAGCAATCCATATCATCATTTTCATCTCATTTGTCATTTAACTGAAACTTTAAATTAACAAAGGCTTTCTCATATGTTGCCTTGTTTTTTTTCCAGAAGCACTAAAATCTATATTTCAGAGGAGTTAACTAAGAGCTGAAAAAAGGTTAAATCATTGGATTCACATCTCAAGTTCTCATAAGTAGCAACCAAAGCTTAAGCCCAGTTTTCTGACTTCCATCTCATTTAAAATGTGTGCATATACTGCTGACAAACCCTAGCTCTGCAATGCTGAGCTTACCTACAAGTTGATTGGAATCTCCCAAACCCACAATCTTAATAAAGGATTAGATGTTAATAGAAATGAGTGTGGCATGTGGAAGATAAGTTGTGCCAGGTTGATGTGGTATTTGGGAGGGGGAGGAGGGACAAACAAGAAAATAGTCTGAGTGAGGTACTTGGGTTTTATAGAGATTTGTGTTTCTATTTCTGGGTTATACTCTGTTAGGACCACAGACTCAGTCCAATCATTGTGGGGACTTGGAGGTTGCAGTAGGCTGATAAGTCACCTGCTCCCTCCTCCCCGCCCCCCAAAAAAGTTCTCTAGGTCCTACTCCCTGGGCGCTATGAATGTTGCCTTATATAGAAGGAAAAAAATATATTTTTGCAGATGTAATTAAGTTAAGGATTTCAGATGGGGAAATTATCCTGAATTATCTGAGTGGGCCCAAAGTGCAATCACAGGTATCCTTTATAAGAGGAAGGCAGGGGAAGAGTTTATACACAGAATGTGATACAAAGATGGAACAGAGAGAGATTTGAAGGTGCTAGCCTTAAAGACTGGAGAGATGTGGCCATAAGCCAAGGAATGCTGGCAATCACAAGCAGCTTGAAGAGGCAAGGGGTGGATTTCTCCCCTACAGTCTCTAGAGGGAGCACGGCCCTGCCAACACCTTGAATTTGACATAGTGTTACTGATTTTGGACCTCTGGCCTCCAGAACTGTGAGAGAATAAATTTCTATTGTTTAAGCAACCAAGGTTGTTGTAATTTGGTACAAAAGCATAGGAATCTAACATAGATTTATCACATGGTATCAAAATATATTTTAAAAAACAGAGGTAAGAAAAAAAAAAATTAGTATTTACTGGTCCATGTATAAATATGAATGAGGCCAATTCCCTCAGTGTATATAGAAGTAAATAATCATGTTTGGCTAGAAATTAAGAAATCATTTGGTCCAAATTGATTCCAAACATAGGAACTCTCTATAACAACCTGTTGGCTGACCATCGAGCCTTTTCCACAAGATTTGGCTTGTGGGTTATATTGTACCCACCTCTGCATATGGCAGGATTAAAATGAAGGAAAGATATATTTATCCATTTGGAAGATATTAACTGACATACACTATGTACCAGGCAACTATTCAAGATACTGGGGATACAGAAGAAGGAAAGGACAGAAAATCCCTGCCCTTGTGGATTTATATTGCAATGGCATGAGACAGACATAAAATAAGTGGAGTGATGGGAGCCTACGAGGAAAATAAAGCAGGGAAGAAGAAAGTGCCTGGGGATAGGGGTTAGAAGACAATCTAAATAGTGATTTGGCAGACACACCCTCAGGTGACACCCCCAACGAGCCATGGCCTTGTATAATCACATCCCCTTGGGTCCAACAGAATCCATGGCTTGCTTCTACCCAACAGAATATGGCAAAGGTGATGGGATAGTTACTCCCTTGGTTATACTGCATTATGACTCTGTCTTAGTAGGCTAGAATGAGAGAGCAACTTCATTGGCTTTGAAGAATTAAGCAGACATGTTAGGAGCTACTTATGGAGAGGGCCACATAACAGGGAATGTCAGGCTGCCTCTAGAACCCAATGTTTGCCTCTAGCTGACAGGTAGGGACCCTCGGTCACAGAGTCACAAGGAAATGAGTTCTGCCAACAATTAGAATGAGCTTAGAAGCAGATTCTTCCCCCAATCAAGCTTCCAGATGAGAACCCAGTCCAACCAACACCTTACATGAAGCCTTGTGAGACCCTAAGCAGAGGACCCAGTTGAGCCAGACCCTTCTGATCCAGGGAAACAGTGAAATAGTGTTTATTGTTTTAAGCTGCTAAAATCGTGGTAATTTTTTATGCAGCAATAAGAAAATAATACATGTGGACATGAAAGGCTTCACAGAACAAATGTCATTTAATCAATGACTAAGAAGGTGATAGAGTAATTCAAACAGATTTTGGTGGGAAAAGGGCTCCAGACAGAGTGAAGAACAAGTTCAAATTTCCTGCATCAAGAGCATTCCTGGAATGTTTGAAGGACTGCTAGAAGGCCTGCATAGGTGGAATAGAAAAAGTAGAGCAATGGGAGTGGGTAGGTAGTGACTAATAGAAGATTAATGGTAGAGAGGAAATGGAAGGGTACTGTAGGGACGTTGGCTTATATTCTGGGTAAAATGTGGAACTAAGGACGATTTTGAACAGAGAAGTTATGTGAGATGACTTATGATTTAAAGTAGGGTTTGTCAAAATACAACCCAAGGGTCAAATCTGGCCTGATTCATATTTTTGTATGGTCCAAGAGCCAAGAATTATTTACACTTTTTAAAGACTGAAAAAAAAAAAAAAGGAAAAAGAATAATATTCCATGACTCGAGAAAGTTATGTGAAATTCAAATTTTTGTGCCCATAAATACAGTTTTAATGGAACACAGCCATACCTATTCATTTATGTGTTGGCTATGGCTGCTTTCATGATAGTACAGCAGAGGTGAGTTGTTGCAACAGAGATGATAAATATATTTGGCTTTGTGTGCTATACTATCTCACCCTTTACAGAAAATGTTTGTCAAGCCCTAATTTAAAGTATAGCAGGCAGTTCTGTTGGGAACAGTGGATGGGAGTGGAAGCTATGGGAGAGTGGGCACAGTTGAGAAACTATTGGAGTCTTCTAGATAGGAAATAACTGTGCTTTGGTCCAGGAAGTATATGTGGTGGTCCAGCAATAAATGTGGCAAAAAGTGGTTGGAGGAGTATGGCTTTATGCTGAAGACAGAACTGATAATATTTTCTGATGGATTATTGTAGGTTGTGAAAGATAAGCATTTAGGATCATTCCAAGGTGCTCAGTCTGAGTGTGTGTAAGGATGGAACTGACATTATCTGAAATGGGGAACACGTGGGAGGAGCGGGTTTACAGGAAAATACCAGGAGCTCAGATTTCAGCATGATAAGATTGATATTTCTATTTAAAAACAGGTAGAGATTTTGAAAGGTAATTGGAGCTCAGAGATCAGAATAGAGGTCCATGCCATAGCTATAAATTTGAGGTCATCAACATAGAGAGGATTTTAAGTCCCAAGGCTGGAGGAGGTCATCAAATGAGGGACTGTAGACACAAAAAAGAACAGGTTCAAAGACCGAATCCTGGGGACCTCCAAAATTAAAAGGTCTAGAAGAAGAGGGACCAGCAAAAGATACTAAGAAGGAGAGAAATAGGAGAAAAGCCAGGAGAATGTGGAGCTCTGTTAGGCCAAGTAAAGAAGGAGTTTCAAAGGAGTGGTCAAAATTGTCAAATTCTGCTAAGAAGGCAAGTAAGAAGACTGAGAAGTGACCATGGGACTCATTGGAGATGTTAACTAAAGAAGTTTTGATAATATTGGGGATAAAAGCTTAACACGAAGCCTTCAGGGAAAGATAGGTAAAGGGAAAATGAAGATACAATATACAGAAATGAAACTAATTTGACTGAAAAGCCAATTAACTTTCCTTTTAAAAATCCACAAGTTTGGAGAGAATAAGCTCATTTCTAATCTAAGAGAGGAAAGTTTTACTGAGAGGCACCATATTGCTGGAGCTATGGCAGAAATGAGTAACCAGCATAGATCACTTAAAGAAATGGATTGTGAGTGCATGCTAATTTGCAAGATTTAAGGGGAAAACAAATGGAATCATTGAAATCTCTTTGATCTGTTTAATCATGAGGTTAAAATGGAGAAAAGAGGGAGTGAATGGGGCTCTTGAAGGGTTGGAAGTGATGTGAACAAAAAAATTGGCTTCAGGAGAGAAGTGAGCACTTCTTCCTAAAGCATAGGGCTAGATGAGAAGGTAAATGTAGACCAGGGCTTCTCAGCCTCAGCTACTGACATTTTTCACTGGATAATTCTTTGTTGTGCAGGATTGTTCTATGTATTGTAGGACATTGACCAGCATCCCTGGCTTCTACTCACTGACCACAGTAGCACCACTCCCTCCAGTCATGACAACTCAAAATGTCTCCAAACATTGCTAAATGTCCCCCAGGGCAAAATCATCCTGAGTGATAACCGTGAAAGTAGAATGAAGAGGAGAGACTACCACTGTGCATGTTATCAGGTCTCCAAGAAGTGGGAATGGCAGCTGCATACAAAGCATGAAAATGAACTGGGTGGTTAAGAAAAGAGAATCTGGAAGGAGTACTTAACAACAATAGGTACTGTGGTAGCTTTGTTCTGCATCAACTTAGCTCATTGGCTGTATGTTTGCCAGAATCCATTTCCCTGCATAGTTCTGGATTCATGTGGGACACAGGGGACATTTTATATGAGATCTGAGAGATGGCAGTGAATCAGCCACCATGTTTTGTTTTTGTTTTGTTTTTCGCACTGGGAAGACTGGTGCAGCTCATGCACATTGTCACTGATCTGTTACAGACCTAGGAGTAAGAAGGCAGCCAGGCTGCCACGACAGCTTCTCAAGAGACTTCTGCATCCCCTCCTTCAGCTTCTCCAACACCTGACCAGGTTCCCCTTTAGGTCTTTGATGCTGAGTACAAGTTGCTCCTACAGGTCATCCACTTCACTGAAGTTGGAGAGTTGGACGCAGTGAATTCTATTTAATCCTTGAGGGTCCCAGCCCATCCTTGCAGATTCCAGTTTGTCCTGTTCCCTCCTACTTAATATCCACCTTTCTTCCCAACTGCCAGCCCTGCTGACTTCACACTCCAGCTTCAAGTGCAGAAGCAATAACTGTACATAAACTCTTTATCCAGGTCTCAATTGTGTAAGGTCAAATCCCTAACCAAATCCCTCATTCTAAACCATTTATTTACTCCTGTCTGTATGTTAGGTACAACAGCACCATATATTAGGTTTTAGTATCCTTATTTTATAGGGAGGGCACTGAGACTCAGAAAGGCTAAGTGACTCTACCAAGGTCCCTCATTTAGTAAGTGGCAAATATGGCGTTTGAGCAAAATCCACCTCCTTTTAAAAGTCTCTCTCCTTCCACAGTCTATGGTGCTGTCAATCAGTGGCTTCATGAGGAAAGGGGAATAGAACTTAAGTTCATTGACCTTGACCTATAGATAAATGACTGCACATTGTATTCTAATAATGGTGGCAAGTGAAAAGCTCTTTTCAAGATAGCATTTAGAGGTAGGAGACACAAAAGTAAGATAAAAATTTACTTGCTCTTTGCAATTTAAAATAGGAAGAGTTTTAGTTTTCAATTTCCTACAACTGCATCATGTTTATGAGCCACTAACATTTGGTGGAAGCAGATGTCCTAGAAGTTTAGAAGGGACCTTAATAGGCCCATTCGCAATTCAGTGTAATCAGGACTAGAAAAGAGTGATCAGGGGGTTTATTGCTATTATTTGTGTGACAGTCACTTCCCTGACTCCCCTTTCCCGGCTCTTGCCATTATAGGCAGAACTTCTTTATCTTCTCCTCCCCAAGTTACAGTTAAAGTAACTGCAGCAGCTATGTTTGCAATACACACTGACTGTGGCAATAGGCTGTGATCACAAATAGCACAAACTGGTTTTGGTTTAAACAACAGGAATTTATTGGCTCACAGTGTCAGCATCCAGATGTCCAAATCAAGGAATTGGCAAGAAGGCCTGGTTCCTTCCAAGGTCAATGGCATTCTGGCTGGCTGGCAAGCCTTGTCCCCTTGGCTTTCCCATCACTTGACCGAGTCCTCTCCTTTTCTCTCAGGTTCAGTTGACTTCTAGCTTACAGCTCCTCCCTGTGGCTTTCTCTCTCCGTATCTGAATTTCTTCTGCTTATAAAGGACTCCAGTAATTCAGATTAAGGCCCAACCTCATTCAGTCAAGCCACACCTTAACTAAAATAAACTATTTATAATGGGTTCACATCCATAAGTAGTCAGATCAAGACCAAGAACATGTATAAACTGGGGTACATAATTCAATCCATCACAGGTGGATAATACAAGTCTTGCTTTTTACTTGCTGGTGGTTGTTAAAAGCAGCATAACTACCAAAGCATTAGTGAAAATGTATTAGGTTCTCTGGGTGAACAATCTTATGTATATATAGCTCTGCATCTGCTACAGAGTAAAAAGTCCTGAGGGACACAAATCAAATCTATGAGTTACTTTCCAAAAAGTCTAGAATCATGGAATGTCAATTATGGAAGGGATTTTTTTTTTTTTTTTTCAGGCTACCTAATCCACTCCCATTTTGAATATTCTAACACTAGTCCAATAGCCATCCAGGCTCTTCTTGAGAACTCCAAGATGCCACAGCATTAACAGCTTAAGAGAAGGCCCGTGGCATCCTCTGACAGGTAAGAGCTGGGATGCACACTCACATTGAGCTAGACTCTACCTCCCCATGATCATGACCCAAGGGTCTTACAAGAGGCATTTTGCATCAAAGTATGTCTCCTCAACCTAGCATATGCCATATTTATTACTTAATACATGCTTTATTGTTATGATAATGGCAATAACAATGAGGATGATATTAAGCAGCTACTTTCTAGACTAATTTGCTCCATCAGTAACATTTCTTAGTTGATTATTGGAAGCATTAATGATTTTTTCTTTTGTAATGTGTGTGTATATACATATATAAATTTTTCATTTTACACCCTTGTTATCCATGTGGTCAAAAAGGCAATAATTTTAGAAATGGTTTTGAAAAACATCTTTTCTAAGCTTTCCACAGAAATTATTCACTTGGGCAAAGTTGTCTTCTTAAAGTTATAGTAAATATAGAGGTGTTTTTTCTCTTATAAAAATAAGCTTAGTATTCCAGCCCATTTTAAGATCAATTTTATTGTCTGAGAAAAGCATTAAATTTTAAAATGGAATATCTGCATTAAAACATGTCAACAATTTTTATATAAATTGTTAAATTTAAGTATTGCATATTACTTGAAAATTGCTATCAGTGCAAAATGGATGCTGATACATGTTATTATTCCCCTTTTACATATTAGAGAAATAAAGTCAGGAACTGCAGTTTCTATTTGAGATTCTACAGCCATCTGCCAAAAAATAGAAGGGAGGGCTCATGATGGCCAGCCTTCTGCTACACAACACGGTTTATTCAGGAATGCCTTATATTCCACCTCATCAGTATATTTCCCTAAGGGAAAACAGGTAATGCAGATATGGACAACATAAATTACCTTAAGGGGGAAAAAAAAAAAAATCAGACATGGACAAACTAGGTAAAAACAAAGAATTTCAGGATTTAGAACTTATTCATCAGCTTAGTTTCTCAGTAACTAAATTAGTATCTTGCCTCTAAATAAATCTGCTTTTAGGATGTCTGTGTTCTTATCCATTACAGGTAAAATCAATTTAATAAGCAAATTGGGGAGGGGTTGCCTCTTTCACATAAAAGAATGGAAAAGGTCTAGAGGAAAACAGCTAGATGTAAAAGAAAACAAAGTTTGATAATTCAATATTAAGTTCCAGTGCTTTGGGGAAAAAATACAATTTAGTAGGATTCAATAAACAGTTAAGTTAAATTATTTGGTAAAATTAAGCTGTGAATATAATGTGGCAATTGGGAAGATGAGAAAAATAAATTAACATTACTTGGAACGTAGTTCATGTGTCTGACTTGGTGCCAATACCTGTTTGTAAGAGGGAGCAATATTGTAGTAGATGCAAGTTTCAAAGTATGTTTTAATAGCTTCATATACAATGATAGAAGAATTATACTGATTTTCTTCTGACTGCTCCAATTTGCCCTATTTTCCTCCAATGATTTCTACTTCAATAATTGTATATTAATCTTTAGTGTGTATTATTTTTCCTTAAATTAAATGCTCTATTTGTAAATTGGGGAGGGGTGCCATAACCCACTAAGAGACTAATCCAAATTCTGGTAAAACCACCTGATGTCTCATTTTCAGAATAACTCTTGTGATTTTTTGCCTTGGACATTCAGGAATTGGCTATCCAATGCATTTGTTTATTTATTCCTCTGACTTTTCCTTCTTATTTGATCTTTGCTTCTGCCTTGGGTCATTTCACAGATAAGTAATTTCTTCACTTTCCAAGAGAGAAAACAAAATAAATGTAAGCTATTCTAATAGCTTCAAAGGAGAAAAAAATGGAAAAGGACCAAACTGTTGTTTCAAATGTCAGTGTCAACTGACCCAAGCCCCACCGACTTCCTTCAGCGCTGCCTCTGGGTATGAAAAACCTTTGACCTGCAGCTCAACCTCTACCCCATGCAGCGACAGAGCCAATTCTGCCACGCCTGGCTGTATATGTGGAAATTAATGCACCAGCATCATGCCTGTGAGGTTGCCAATTAGTTGCATCCCAATCCAAGAAAGCCTTGGAAACTGCATGCTTACTGAGCATTCCTCCCATATCTCCAAATTGATTTCTTCTAAAGGATATGGCTTTGTCATCTTTTCCTGATTGGTAATAGGACTTCCCCGCAGGGTCTAGAGTATTCCATGCTCTTTGTCCTCTTGAGGATAGATTGCCAACAATGCACCCAGCCAGCAACCCCTCCTGCCATCACCTGTCTCCTTCTCCCAGGGACCAGAATCTGCACTGTAACATCAGGTACAATTTCAGAGAAGACAATTCTGTTGTCTTGGGAACTCTGTTTTCCCCATCCATTTACTATGGAGTTCTTCCGCCACCCAGAAATCCTGACAACAAAGCCCCATAAAATGCCATATCCAGCCAGAATACTTATATATTCAGCCCTTCCTTCATGGACAATGTTTTGAAGACTTGGTCACTTTCTTTGAAGGCACCTTAGCTTTCAGCTTGTCCTACTACCTAAAATGTGTTAGGTTGAGGTAATTTCATCTTTTTGTCATTGTTCCTTACTCCAGGTAATCAAGATTTGCCAGCAATAATAGAAATAGCAGAGAACTGATGCTAGATTTCTCTACAGTAAGTTTCTTTATAGCAAGGTTGATAGAATATACAATAAAAGTGTGTACAAAATATTGAGCCAGCCTTTCGATGCTTCCATGAATGCTTTGAGGAATGTGAAGAAGGACTGTATGGAGAATCAACTAACCAAAGACAATCAAACGTGGACGTTTTACTAGGCCCTGTGTTAAAGAGCTTAGGGATACCGGAAAGAAAAAAAAGGCAATAGATCACTCTGTCTTAATCATTGCTATATCCCCAGTACCTATCCATGCTGGTTTGAGTCTTCTGTGGGCCCCAGAAGATTATGTTCTTAAGCTAATCCATTTCCATGCATGTAAACCTATTTTATGTGGGACCTTTTGGTTAGATTCAGTTAAGGGACCTTTTGATTAGATCACTCCAGTTAAGGGCCTTTGATTAGATTGCTGGACCCAAGGTGGGTCCTAATCCTTTTACTGGAGTCTTATATAAACAGAAAATAGAGAAAGAGAGCTGCCATTTTTACCCTGCCATGTGAGAGAGGACTCCAGGATTGCCTACAGCCACAGAAAGACAGAGAAATCCCAAAAGGCTGAAAGAGGCTGGAGGCTGGAATCAGCTGAGCAGCCAAAGCTGAAACAACGAGGCACAGAAGAGAGGGCAAAGACGAGCCATATGCTTGATAACCCACAGCTGAGCTCTGACAGAAAGCATCTTTAATGATGTTGCCATGTGCCTGATCGTCTACAGCTGCAACTTGGTGAGACAGCATCTCTTGATGATGCCTTGATTAGGACATTTTCACAGCCTTGGAACTGTAATCTACTACCCTAATAAATTCATATTGTAAAAGCCAACCCATTTCTGGTATCTTGCATTGGCTGCCCTTAGAAAACTAAAACACTATCATAGAACATTGCACATAATAGGTTTCTATAGACATTAGTAGAATAAATAAGTTAATAGACAAATATAGGATATTCTATCTGTAGGAAAGGACATATATAGGAATTCAAGGTATCAAACAACTGAATAAACATCAGTTATGGGGGGGGGGGGGGGGG
>JAQZBX010091136.1:0-12426 GCA_029593785.1 Cabassous unicinctus
GGGCAGAATAATTAATAGTTTAAAAAGCAAGTGCAAAGGCCGAATATCTCTCTCTTGCCCTTGGACCCTAATTCTGCCCTTCACCCCCACATGAATCAATACACAAGTAAAACCTGGGCGCTTATAATCTATAATGGGAAATTGTAGTCTGTACATCAGCCCTCTTTATCACTCTTCAGCCCCTTCCTCTCTACCTAGGACCTATGATCTGTTTTCTCCCATTTCTCTTCCTTCCCTCCCTTAATAAGTTACTGGCCTAACCAATGTGGCATGTTCTTGAAATTCATTTCCTGCAACTTAGCCAAAGACCTAGACAAAATCAGGTAACATGTTCCCGCAGCTCAGAGAACCATTTCTGCCCTGCTGGGTTGCCATGACTGCCCCATGCTGAATGGGCTATATGAAGACAAGCAGCTTGAAGAGCGGTGGAAAATTAGCCTGAAAATCAACCAATAAAATGCAAGAAGCACTCGCGTCAAAGTTCCTTGAGTGTCTTTCCTGAGAGAACCTACTTTCTCTACATTCTGTCTCTTCCCCCTTCTTCTCTCTTCATCTGCTTCTGTTCTTTGTCCCTAAACCTCACTGTCTCTTGGTCTCTCTCTCTCTCTGTCCCTCTTTTTCTATAGCATTATTTTTGCTTCTTCCATCAAACCTCTCCGGACCTATTTCTGATATGAAACTGATTGGAATATATTGTATTTTTCAACAAAGTTTCTCGAGACAGCCTTTTAATTTCAAAATAAAATTACTGAACATTTTACAGGCAAGAAAAAAAAAATAGATTTAGTAATATTTTGTAAACTATGTTTCATGATTTCCCCCTCCCCCATCGTACCCTGAGAGTTTGGATGAGTTGAGAGTAAAGAATGTTTCTTTGTTTTATATATAAAGGAACCCTGGGTGGAGAGGCTAAGTGTGCTTTCTGGCTCCAAAATTTGTGAATATTTTTGCACTTTTTCACTCTTTCTGGGAAATGTGCCTTGTGATAAACTTAATAGATACTGTCCAACATATTAAATAAATAGGATATAACGTGACAGCAGAGTATGCTTTCCTGGGCCAAAATCCTGGAAACACGGCTCAAATAGGAAATTCCTGGTAAGAATAATCCATTCTTCTCTCTCTTGTTTCTTTAGCATTCTTTGCTTACTCTTAAAATATGACTAGATTTAGACAAAATTCTGGTAAAATCAGGACGAGCTTTGAAAATAGTGCAAACTAAATTGAAGTTATTCACTTTTAGTGTCCTTGAACTTCAAAAGTTTTGCCTCACTGATAATAGTTTTAATACAAATTAAATAGTTTGGGTTCTCCCACTTCCTTTTTCAGTAAATGTTCCGTTTAATAGGCTGTTTTTAAAATATTCTTTTGATAAGCAGAAGTTTCCCACTGCCAAGTGTCATATACACGAGTCACCCCACAGCCATGGCCACCCCGGCGCCTCTCGGGCGCCTCGCTGACGCCATGGGCCACGCATGCAGCAATTTCACTGTGGGCTTGCTTTCTTGGTTTGGGTTATTACTTTGGACTTCATTTTTCCTTAAACATTCAATTTCCTATTTGCCTGCGGTAACATATCATTATTTACCACCTTATGATTTCTAGTTTGTTCAAAATTTTTGTGGAAGTAAGGAGAGTGTTTTAATGGGTATATTTATGGACTTAAGAAAAACAAGGCTCCAGCCTTCAGACATTCATTATGGAGCATCAGATGTTATACTGGATGTTGGTAGATGTTCAGCTGAAGACAGAAGATAAAATAATTCATGAAACAGTCATATCACATTATCAAGAACCTTTCATCAGTTCATGAGACAGATGAGAAAACGCTTGTTGTGTGGCTGGAAAGTAATAAAAATGAAAGCTAAATCACTATGGTTAGAAACAAAGAGAAAGACAGTTGAAAACTAGAACAGTGAAAGCTATCAGATTCATCCTGTCTTAAAAATAGAGAAATGCCTCATTCTGAGAACCAACTAGGAATGCCAGAAGCCAGATGAGATAGAGAGGATGTTGGGGATACTTTAAGTGCTCCATCAATTAAACTGTATGCCAGCTGGAATGGAGTTTATTAGATTTAATATGCAATTTTAATGGGAGAGATTGTGACTCCACATGTTATCTAGAATTGTGACACATATTATAGAACTGACAAAACTAAAACTTGTATATGGGAGGATGGCTAGGAAGAGGGATTAGATGTAGGAATACTTGGTCATATGGTAATTCTATACTTAGCTTTCTGAGGAATCACCAAACTGTTTCCACAACTGCTGCACCATTTTACTTTCCCAGCAGCAATGAGTGTCCCTATTTCCCCATATTCTCTCCAACACTTTTCATTTCCTATATCTTGAATAGTAGCCATTCTAGTGCATATGAAATGGTATCTCATTGTGGATTTCATTTGCATTTCCCTAATGGTTAATGATGTTGAGCATCTTCATGTGCTTATTGGCCGTTTACACATCTTCTTTGAAGAACTGTCTATTCAAGTTTTTGTCCATTTTTTCTTGGATAAAAAATTAATTGGTCATAGATGTGAGGGTTTATTTCTGAACTCTTAATTCTATTCCCTTGTTCTATATGTCTGTCCTTGTGCCAGTACTATGCTGTTTTCATTGCTATAGCTTTGTAATAAGTTTTAATATCACAAAGCATGAGTCTTCCAACTTCATTCTTCATTTTCAAGACAGTTTTGGAAATTTGGGATCATTATACTTCCAAATAAATTTGATGTTTGACTTTTCCATTTCTGCAAAGAAGGCTGTGAGAATATTGATTAAGATGGCATGGAAACTGCAAATTACTTTGGGTAGAATTGGCATCTTGACACTGTTATTCTTACAAAACATGAACACTGAATGCTTTTCCGTTTATTTAGGTCTTTGATTTTTTTTTTAGTCATATTTTATAATTTTCTGTGTACAAGTCCTTTATATCCTTGAATATATTTAGTCCTAGATATTTGATTCTTTTAGCTCCTACTGTAAATGGAATTTTTTTTCTTGATTTCTTCTTCAGATTGTTCATTACTAGTGTATGGAAATAGTGCTGATTTTTGCATGTTGACCTTGTACCCTGCAAGTTTGCTGAATTTGTTTATTAGGTCCAGTAGCTTTGATGTGGATTTTTCAGAAATTTCTTTATATAGAAACATGTCATCTGCATACAGGGAAAGCTTTACTACTTCCTTTCTTCCAATTTGGATGAGTTTTATTTTTTTTTTACTTGTCTAATAGCTCAGGCTAGAACTTTCAGTAAAATGTGAATAACAGTGGTGGCAGTGGGCATCCTTGTCTTGTTCCTTGATATTACAGGGAAAGCTTTCAGGTTTTCACTATTGAGTATGATGTTACTGGAGAGTTTTTCATATATGCTCTTTATTATCTCGAGGAAGTTTCATTTTATTTCTACTTATCTGATTGTTTTTATCAGAAAGAGTGCCGAATTTTGTCAAAAGCCTTTTCTGCATTTATTGGGATGATGATGTGTTTTCTCCCTTTGTTCTACTAATATAATGTATTATATTACTCGATTTTCTTATGTTGCATCACCGTTGTGTACCTGAGATGAATCCCATTTGATCATGGTGTATAATTCTTTTAATATACTGTTGGATTCAGTTTGCTAGTATTTTGTTGAGGGCTTTTGCATTTATAGTCATAAGAGAAATTGGTCTGGAATTTTCTTTCTTTGTGGTATCCATCTGGCTTTGGTATTAGGGTGATGCTGGCCTCATAGAATGAGCCAGGAAGTTTTTGCTCTTCTAAAATTTTTTGGAAGATTTGGAGCAGGATTGGTGTTAATTCTGCTTGAAATGCTTGGTAAGATTCACCAGTGAAGCCATCTAGTCCTGTGTTATTTCCTTCCTTCTGCTTGCTTTGGGTTTAGTTTGATCTTCTTTATCTAGGTCCTCCAGTTGTGGGATATGTCTCTGGTTTGAGATCTTTCTTCTTTTTTAATGTAAGCATTAGAGCTATAAATTTCCCTCTCATCACTGCCTTTGCTATATCCCATAAGTTTTGGTATGCTATATTTTCATTTTCATTCACTTCAAGATATTTCCTAATTTCCCTTGTGATTTCTTCTTTGACCCATTGATTGTTTAGGAGTGTGTTCTATGATTTCCACATATTTGTGAATTTTCCAGTTATTTTTCTATTATTGATTTCTAGCTTCATTCCATTGTGTTCAGAGAAGATGTTTTGTATTATTTCAATATTTTTAAATTTATTGAGACATGTTGTGTGACCCAACATATGGTCTATTCCAGAAAATAATCCAAGTGCATTAGTGAAAAATATGATTCCTTCTGCTGTGGGTGAAATGTTCTATATATATTTGTTAGGTCTAGTTGGTTTACGGTATCATTCAATCTTCTATTTTCTTATTGATCTTCTTTCTAGATGTCCTAACTACTATGAAAGTGGTGTATTGATTTAGCCACCATATATTTTTCCCTTCAAATCTGTCAGTATTTGCTTCATATATTTTGAAGTGCTGCTGTTAGGCACATATATATTTATAATTGTTTAGTTTTCTTGTTAAATTGACCCCTTTATCAGTATATAATGACCTTTTTTTGTCCCTCATAAGTTTTTGACTTAATGTCTATTGTGTCTAACTGTAGTATAGACAGTCCAGGCTTTCTTTTGGTTACTATTAGCATGGTATATTTTTTCCATCCTTTTACTTACAACTTATTTATAAATTTGAATTTAAGGTGAGTAGCTTATAAAGAACATGTAGTTAGGTCATGTTTTTTAAAACCACTTTGCCAGTCTCTGCTTTTTGACCAGAGATTTTAATCCTTTTACATTTAAAATAACTACTGATATTGCAGAACTTATTTTGTTATTTGATCTTTGTAAGTTTTAAGACTTTTTTGCCCCTCAATCTTTCCATTAGCATACTTTCATATTTATTTCATTTTTTTTAGCATACCATTTAGATTCTTTTCTCATTTCCTTTCTGTGTATATATATTTTTAAGATCTTTTCTTTGTGGTTATCATGGGGCTTAAATTTAACATCTTAAATTTGATTTGATACCAAATTAACTTCAATAGGCACTTCGCAGGCACTGTTCCTATGTCCTTCAACCTCTTTTTTGTTGTACTTGTTATGAATTATATCTGTATACATTATCCAAAAACCATAGATTTATGATTAATTTTTATGCATTTGCATTTTTAGAACCTGTAAGAAGAAAAAGTAGAATTAAATACCAAAAAATACAATATGATACAACAGTACTGGCTTTTAAAATTATCCATATGGTTACCTTTACTTGACGCCTTTGTTTCTTTTTGCTGCTTTAATCTACTGTCTAGAATCCTTTCCTTCCATCTGAAGAATTCTTGTTGAGCATGTCTAGTGGTGATGAACTCTCTCAACTTTTGCTTATTTAGGAAAGTCTTTAATCTTTCCCTCATATTTGAAAGGCTGTCTCACCAGATATATAATTCTTGGTTAGAAATTATTTTCCTTTAGCATCTTAAATATTTCGTTCCACTATTTCTTGCTTCCATGGTTTCTGATGAGAAATCAGCACTCAGTCTTATGGGGCTACCTTGAACATAGCATGTTTTTCTTGTAGCATTCAGAACTCTCTCCTTGTCCTTGTCCTTTGATACTTTGATTACTATGTGTCTGGACATTGCTCTCTTTGAGATTTCCTGTTTACCTTCCCTTGGGCTTCTTGAATTTTTATATTCATGTCTCATTAAATTTGGGACTTTTTTTTTTTTTTAACCATTTTCTCTTCTTCCTTTCTTCTTCTGTGTTTATATTGGGGTATTTGATATTTTCCCACAGATCTCATTGACTCTGCTCATGTTTTTTTCATTCTTTTTTCTTTCTGTTCCTCAGTCTAAATTATTTGAATTTCCTTGTCTTTGAGGTCTTTAATTCTTTCTTCTGCCAGCTGCAACCTGCTGTCGAAACCCACTTGGGAATTTTTCATTTTCAGTTATTGTGGTTCAACTCCAGCATTTCTGTTTGGTTCCTTTTAAAAATTTCTGTGTCTTTATTGTGATTCCCATATTGTGCATGAAATGCATTTCTGAAATCCTTTAGTTCTTTTGATGTGTTTCCCTTTCTTTGAGTGTACTGAAGACCATTTAAAATTTATATTTGTTTTGTAAGTATAATTTCTGGTCTTCTTTATTGATGGTTTCTGGATTTTAATTTTATTCCTTTGGATTTTCCACCATTTTCTGTTTCTTTTTGTTTTGTTATCTTTTTTCCATACTGTACATTTTAATATTTTAATGTGTTAACTCTGGCATTTAGTCCCTGAACTGTCCGCCCTTTAATTTTGTATCCAGCTAGTGATAAGACAGAGATTTTCTTGAGTGTTAAGCACTAACAAAATAACCAAGCTAATGCAAAAAAAACAAAAACAAAACAAAACAAAGCAAAAACCCAAAACACACCTTTCACAGAATTTGCCTATTAGCCCTGCATTAGTTGGTGATCTCTTTCAGAGTTTAACTCTCTCATCAAGATCAGTCTGATGGAAAAGTGTAGTATAAGGTCCTCTCCATCTTTTCTGAGCCTGTATCTTTTCCTGGGTTTGTGTTCACCTGTAGCCATAGGAATTTCCTCATTTACAGAAATCCAATTGCAACCTCTACTCCCTATGAAATATACCTTCCCCTTCCTGGATGCTCTATTGTATATGTTAGAGCCAGTAATCCTTTGCCCCAGACCACTTTGACTTAATTGTTTCTAAAACAGCTTTAGTTGTCCCCACACTGCTTTTGCCTATTAAGTTCTAGAAGGTCAAGCCAGAAACAAGTTTCCTGATTCAGTCTTTCAGGCTGCCACCCAATAGTTTACCCCTGACTTACAGGCAATCCAGTACCCACATAGAGATGCTCTGAAACAGGGTCAGGGACCCACAATAGGAGCACAAGTACTTCCTACTGAGGAAAAGGTAGGAGAGGGGCCAGTAAGGTTGCCATGAGCTTCTTTCACCATTTTTACAGCTGTGTTTACTTGCTTTGACACTCATCCAGTTGCTGCAACCCTTTAGTCATTTTTCAGAATTTTGAGGAAAGTGGCTCTGCCAATTTTTGCTAGTGGTTCAAAGATTTTGTTGGGAAATGGTGCCTTGGAAATATTACACTGCCATCTTGGTCAACTGGAAGTCTAAATTTAATTTTTGAATATTGAACACTGCTAATTTACTTATATCTCCATTTTAGTGAAGATTAATTGCTCATGTCCTGGCAGTTCATTGCTTTTAACCTATGCCAAAATGAGATCTTAATCATTAACATCATCTTCTTCATCATCATTGTTACAATATTTATCTACCATTTAAAGTGCATTTAAATAAGCACTTTAAATACAATGTTTCATTTTTATCTACACAATCTATGATATTGGTCCTCTTATTTTAACTTATTTACAGATGAATAATGAAGGCATGGAATGATTAAATAATTTTCCCAATATCACACATTTAGTCTGTGATTGATCCTAAACCTGAACCCAGGTTCTAGACACAGTATCATTAAGCATAGTGATTACTACTACTGGCTCTTGAGGAAGTCTGCTGGGGTTGGACTCCAGACTATAGCTCTTTTCAGTGAATAATCTTGGATAAGTCACTCAACTTGTCTAGGTTTCATTTCTCTTGCCCAGAAATGTGGAATAATAACAATACCCAATGCATATGTTTCTATGAGAAGAAAGTGAGATAATTTATAAAAAGTACTTAATATGGAACCAGGCACATAGGGAGCACTTAATAAATAGCCTTAATCACCCTGGTATACTAGCTATAAATGCACTCTCTGACCTATAGCTAAATTGTGTCTCTATTCAGTCATCATTGTTAGACACCCCTTAAACTCCTGCACCTAGTGTTCATGCCCAAGGTCCTGAGTAGTCCAGAACAGGGTATGTTCCAGCCAATTACAGTCCTTACTCTTAGGGTCTCAATACTAAACTTGTGCTTCCAGTTCTGATTAACTGAGATGAATAACCTTGAAAAAACTTTATGATCTTCGTTACTTATCACCTTGACCCTAGAGCTGAAAACAAGCTATTATGTTATACTTCCTTACTGTGTTTACTCCTAAGACAAAGCTGAAGCATTAGTGATAGACTAGAAAGATACATAGATATGTTCCTTACTCTGGCCCATAGTTACGTAAATTATGTAGATTAATTAGAATAAGGGAACAGCTATCTTTCTAACGCTAAAGGCTCATCTCCACTAGTTCCAACATTCCCCTACTAATAAGGTACAGCCGTAACGGAGATAGAAAGCACTAGTTTTAAACTCTTTGGAATCCAGAGATCTCCAAAAGCTCTAACTAGCATGATATGTGAGAAAGAGTTCCTGGTAGTTGAATCACTAGGGCGAATAGACAGGAAATGTCTTGATAATCAAGAAGCTACTGTAGCATGTAGTCATATCGAAGAGGGATAGAGTTACTCAAAGTAAAAGTAATATGAGTGGTGGGAGGGAGAGAAGAAGAGATGATGCATTCATTAAAATTGCAGAAAAGCCTGGCAACAATTGAGTTTTGACATTTGGTGTTTTGAGTGTTGCACATTTTTTTACCGTGCTTTTTCATTATGTTCTCTTTACCATTGGCCAATATTGTGAAGGGAAGTTTAGTTTTAGCTTCACCTGTCAAGTCACTGCATGTTCTTACACTATGGGGTTCAGAATCTGTGCAGGTTTATTTATTTTCTGGTCCAAATGTTGCCATTAGCTTAGGAGTGTTGTATTGTGTGTGTGTGTGTGTTCACTTTCTTAACTAGACCAAAATTATAAAAGCAAAGGAACATTATTTTTATTTTCATTTCATCACACAATTTCTGTACTTTATAGGAAGTGAGTAATGAATAGATATATTTTTATTGATTCCTATCTAAAGCTGATTATGAAATGCTTCCCATATTATGGAGAACAATGTTGTAGGACAGAAGGATTATTATCAGATGTTAGGCTTGTTCTTAAAAGCACCTTTGTAAAGAATGGGTGACAATGATTCTCTCTGAGACCCACTAACAGCTCATTTGGTCATTAAAACAATGTGACCCAGACTATCTGTGTAGCATAAGCCTTTGCACTTCAAATAGCCTCAAATTCCTGTGTCATCTTCAAGGATGAAGGAAGAGAGGCAATTATGACCAAACCGTATTGGGTCAGAGTAATGAAAACTTTCAGCACAAATGAGTTAGTCTCTAAGATTTCAAAACTTTACACATTTTTAAAAGCTAGTATATGTAGGTTAAGTAAAGGAATACATGATCAATCACATTTTTAAGGAAAAGATTTATATTAGAAGACACAAGTAAAATGATACACTCTGACTAGTCAACCACCTAATTACTATTTCAAAAATAGAAATGCACAAGGAACACCTGGCATCATTTTAGACACAGTTTATTTTCTGTAAACTTTGGGTATGAGCATACTATCAAAATTATTTCACTGGGGCTCAGTTGAGTCAATCTCTTTAACTTAAGAATTGCGCTGGGAAGCAGTTGTGGCTGAAGCGATTGAGCACCCACCTACCACATGGGAGGTCCCGGGTTTGGTTCCTGGTGCCCCCTGGAGAAGGCAAGCTGGTACATCGGGTAGGCATGGTGAGCTGATGCAACAAGATCATGCGACAAAGAGACACAAAGAGGAAAGACAATGAAAGACACAACAAAGCAGGGAGCTGGGGTGGCTCAAGTGATTGAGTGCCTCCCTCCCACATGGGAGGTCTCAGGTTTGGTTCTCGGTGCCTCCCAAAAAGAAGACGAGCAGACACAGAGAGCACACAGCAAATGGACACAGAGAGAAGAGAGAGACCGCAAATGGGGCCGGGGGTGGGGTGAGGGGATAAATAAATAAAATAAATCTTTGGAAAAAAAAAAAGAATTAAGCTAAGAAACCATGAATACCTGGAAGGACCTTAAGGAATCAGCCAATACAAGGAAAAGTAAAACAAAAATGAAGAAAGTTGAATTTAATACCCATTAATCTTTGCTAACCCTTTGTGCCCACTACATCTTGCCATCATTAAACTGGAGATCTAAGTGGTATATTAGGACAAAGTAAAAAGACAGCAACAGGCTAAAAAATATTTAAAAATTAACCTAGTCATTTGCATATTTTCATAAACATATAGATTAGAAGAGTTTAATCAGTGTTAACTGACCTACTATTCATGAAATGAGAATTTGAAAAGATATTTCTAATTACATAAAAGAGCAAACTTTTAGAATTCTGCTGAAATTAATGCACTTACATCCATAATATGTAAGTGACTTAAATCATATCTCTTTGTGTATATAACATTGAAAAGCAAAATAAATTAGAATACTCATTTCTAAAATTTGAACATGATTCATTTTTGTTAATATAGGAACTTCATAAGCAGGGAATTGATTTCTATCATTTTATTTTATTTTATTTTATTTATTTATTTATTTTTACTGTTGTCTTTTTTTTTTTAATTTATTTTTTTATTGTTCATAAAAATCAAGATTTTTCACAGTACATACCAATATTTGTAAAATGATATACAAATATATATGCACATATGTGTATTTTCTTACAAAAATGTTATTTTATATATATATATATTTTAAAGGTGCTTGGATTGCCTAATTATTACTCAGAAATTACAAGGATTCCCATGTTCCCCGCCTCCCACACCTCCCATAACATCCCACACCAACATCCTTCATCAGTGTGGAACATCACCCATAATGGATATACACATAGTTGAAATCCTCTTGTGATTTAAATTAAATAATATCATGTAATGTTAAAAAAGCAAATCCCCTTTTCTTTGATTCAATACCTACTTACATTTTTGCAGACAGCACCGTGTGACTGGCTATGTGCTTATTCTCACAAGTCAGACTAGTTCTGGGTCATCTGAAGATAATATATTTTCCTTATTAACCATTTAATTGCTGCTATTAATATTTATTAATGTCTTGCAGGGGAGTATGGCATTAAACTAGGACCAGAATCAGTTCTTCTCTACTTGTTTAACAATGAATACAAGAAATGAATATAAGAAATTTTCTATTTTTTTTAAAAAAGGTGTTATATTTTTTCTCAAGAAACCCAAAATCTGATAAGGTGCAATATTTTTTTTTGGAAAGTAAAAAGCAAACCTAAACCACAAATCTCATGAATCTTTGAACAAATTCTTTTTTAAATCTTCATAATGGGAAATATTGCAATTATTGCTACTAACACATTTTCAAAAAGCATTAGTAAAAAGGTCACTAATAATGTTACTTAAGCAAAAGAAGAACCCCTCTTTTTGTTTTCCACAACTGTTTTTACCATAGAAATGGGTTTTCTAGTATCAGCTCTTTCTACAACTGCAAATACTGTGAAGTTTAACCTTGACCTTTGTACTCTTCCGCTTTAGTCTTAAACACACAGATAAGAAATGATCTTAGCAAGGGTTTTGGTAGAATCTACTTCAGAGGGTTCACTGAGGTTGAAAGATTATGAAAATTAAGTACCTAGCATAGTATCTAGCACACAGCATACATTTAATTACTGCTAGCCAACCAGTTAAACGCCATCATTTATAGATGAGAAGACAGGCCTTAAGGAGGTAAGTGTTTTGCCTGGTGCCACATACTCATATTTCATCCCTGCCTGGGTGGCACATCATGCCACAGAAAGAATTGTGCTGACCATGCTTACATGACCATTTTACTCTTTCATTTTTCTTTGTGTCTTGTGATAGCATGCCACCAAGGTAAATGTGCCAAGGGTCAAAGAAAATAAATTACACCCAATTTCCTTTTCTAGAAAACATTATCCCTTTCCTTCGTATGCCTTCAAAGATGATAGGCTGTTCTGATTTGACTCAATTTTGCCATTTTATTATTCTCCCCCTTCTCCATATAAAAATATGCTGCAGGTGCCAGTTGCATACAGAAGATACCACCTATGGTTTCTTGTCTGCTCCTGAAACAGCTGCCTCCTTGGGAGGAGCCCAAGAACTCCTACTCACTGAGATTTTGGCCCTTCCCATGGGCAGTTATCCTAGCTCCAGTCCTGCAAAGTTGGTGGAGAACAACAGTCTACATAATGCTGGTGATAAAATAACAACAACAATCCCTCAACTCTTAAAATCACTCACATTTGCTCCTCTTTAAATTCCCAAAGATGCCACAGGCAATACCTAAGTTCATCTTAGTCAGTTCATGCCCCTGGCAGTCAGGGCCTCTGTAGCATGCTTTGCTCTATTGCCTGATGGTTGGCTTTTGTCTTGGGGCATCTTTGGCCTTTTATGTCCCACCTCTGCATGGCCCAGTGAATGACAGGGCTGGCTTTGCTTGAGGGTGACACATACTGTTCTGTAGGTATGGTCCTTTTCTGAAAATCTTGGAGCATCTTTCAAATGCATTGAAATCATTTTTTTTTTTTTTT
>JAQZBX010091137.1:0-12424 GCA_029593785.1 Cabassous unicinctus
AAAAAAAAAAAAAAAAAAAAAACCAAGGGAGCCGATGTGGCTCAGTGGTTGAGTGCCAGCTTCCCACATACGAGGTCCCAGGTCAATCCCCAGCCCCAGTACATCCAAAATAAATAAATAAATAAAATGAAAAACCTTCTAAAATCTAATAGCCACCTTTGGTAAATCCCTGTCAATAGAAAATATTCCTAAGTAACAATGTGCACCTTATTTTTTACATTCATCTACTACCTACTACCTGCCCAGCTAGCTGAGAAGGGAACCTGGTGGCACCGGGGAAGATGACTTCAAATTCTGGTTCGACCCTTTCATTAGCTGTGGATCTCCACTGTTCCCGAGCTCCATTTCTCCCACCTTTTCATGGGTTTCCATGGCATTAATTGAGAGCATATTTATCATACAAGCATTTCGTTTTGTAAATCTTGAGCAAGAGCTATTAAAAACAGGACCATCTGTTAGACCCTGTGCAACCAATGCTTTTCTAGTGCTCTGCACACCTGATCTCGTTTAATCCTCACAAAGACTCTAGGAGGTTGAGACTCTGGTAACTCCCACTTCACAAATGAGAAAACCAATAAAGTCAAAGAACTGGCCTAAGGTAGGAAGGGCACAGCTGGGATTCAAACCCACATCCGTGGGAGTCATAAAAATATGCGTTTGCCACTGGCTTCTTCCATCAGAATCCACCTGTCAAGTCTCAGTCCCTCAAACCCTTGTTTAAAAGTCCATGGCAGAGAAGGATGTGGCTCGAGTGGTTGAGCGCCTGGGTTCAATGCCCGGTCCCAGTACCTCAAAAAAAAAAAAGTCCATGGCAGAGATTAACTAAGCGTTTTTTCCTCATTCTCCCCTGACTATCTGGTCAGAATGCTTACATTTTCCCCAAATTCCCCGGAAACCACTTTTCCCTCCCCTTTGAGTCACCAGCCAAGGAGAAACCTCATGATCAGACAGCTCTCTCACATCAGATAAGAAGCTTCAACAGCAACCGGGAAGGTTTTTCTTTTAAAAAGCACATCCCAAAAAAATGTTCAGAAAGAACTCTAATGCAAGAGCCACCCTTTATTATATGAAATAATTTCAGCAGTTTTTGCCTAAATTGACCAATTGAGAAAATGAGGCGATGAGACCTAAAACTGTCAAAGTATTTTCCACACTCTCCACTCATGGCCTTTGCACACACGTAAGCAAGAGAAAATGACTAGCTTTAGAAGAGCAAACAACTGGTTGGATGAGGAATAAAATAGGGCAGGCACTGACTAGCAATGTGTTCTAGAAACTAAGCACATTTGGAATCATGATGCACCAGTCAACATCCATTTCTAATCAAAGGGAGTAGACAAGGTGGTCAGCCAATACGTCCAAAGCCATTATGAGGCAAGAGATACACTCCGCAATCAACATTCATCTTCACATTCTGTGGTCGGCTCATGCAACCTCTGTTGTCCTCTACATAGGGCGTGTCACTCTCTAGAACACCCAAAGCAGAAGTGAAGAGTGCCTACTTCTCTTGTACCAACCTTAAAGCCAACACTCATTCCTGATGCAGAATTCTGCTCAAGTTATTCCACAAAAGAAAGGGAAGAAAAAAATTACCACTGCCACCATCAAAATATAACCCTGCTGTCCCATAAGACACTTTGCTTCTAATTAGAGTATATCTTGTTTTCAGCAATAGATACATTGGTGGCCAACACTAGAAGGCACAATTTAGCTTTCCCATTTTTAAAATGGACTTCAAACACCATGACAGGAGGGACGCTCGGAATTCTCTTAAGGAACATGTTAACCTTAGGAATCATACGTCTTAAGAGAATGCACTATACAAATGTGAGATTCTGGAAACTATACACACTGATATCAATGTCCAGTAAAATGTCCTGTAAAAATAGAAAGCATTATCTATTTATTCTGGCAGACCACAAATACAGCTAAATACAAGCTACCTAGATGCTCTGGTATAATATTGCATTCCTTTCTTAATATGCAAGCAAGAGCACACAGTCTAATTAGGTTCTGAATCGTATGTGGGGAATTCATATAAATGAAATGCATATGATTATGACCATTTAAAGAACACATGCTGAAAGTAGGATAAAGGAATCACCCCCCTCAAATCTTCCATCTGTCCATGCCAAAAGCTGGCCCCTACACTCAACCCAAAACCCAGATTTTCTATGCTATTGTTGGGAAAATTCAGACATGGTATTTCCATCACTGAGAAATCCACACATGGGTATAATGTGCAAATACTGCATGGAAAAAATTACTATCTTTGGCAAGGGACCTACTAAAATGACATCTCCAAAATTAATTCATTCAGATCCTACTGCTGGTCACTGTACTTCTTCCTTCCTCCGCCTACCCACCTCCTACCATCCCACATCATCCCTTCCTTAGGTAGTTTGGTAGAAGAAAGTTACCAAGGGAGCAACGTCTTAAATCAAATGAGATTTTATCTAAACAGAACTTTTTTTTTTAATTGAACAAACCGACAGCAATTTAGATCAGGCCATTTGCACAGCCAAAAAAAAAAAGGGGGGGGGCACACCCAGGATAAGCCCAGGTTCACCTTCATAGGCCAGACTGACAGGAATAAAGATACATGGGTGGATGTACACGCATACATAGACACACACAACCTAGTCCAGGTAACACAAAGCCTAAACAAGAGAAAAGAAAGAAAAAGAAACCAAAATTCCATACGTCAGTTAGAAATCACCTACCTATATGCTGTGATAAGCACCTCCAGGGACCCCGCTGAGTACTGTAAATAACCACTGCAAGCCAGGTGTGTGCTGCATCTCAAGGGACAACCACTACTTAATTCCAGCTTATTGTTGTCACCGAGAAGGAACACAGGCCCTAGAATGGCACACCTTCCAATTTTTCAAGAGTAGTCCAGATTTTTATGGGAAAACTCCTCAAGATCAGGAGTTTCCTTCTGATTTTGGTCACGGCCATATCCCCAGTGCTTACAACAGGGCCTGGCATACTGTGGGTACTTGGAAAATATTTGTTAATGACATGAATGTGAAATACCCAGATTTTTAATTCAGTATTTTGCCTTTAAAGACAGTACAGTCAGACCGAACATCTGCCAGCCAGGCGCCCCCTGCAGAGCTCCAGGTGACCCAAACAATTGTCCTTTCTCCATTTCTCTTTTCTGGACTCCAGGAAAAATAAAATTTAAAGTTTAAAAACCAAAAAATAGCAGGGGAAGCAGAGAGAGATTGAGAAGTGAAGAATTTTCTTGTTTATTATTATTACTGTTGTTGAAATAATGAAAATGCTCTAACAATGACTGAAATGATGAATGCACACCTGTGTGATTATATCAAATACCACTGATTGTACACTTTGGATGAACTGTATGCTTTATTAATAGGTACCAATAAAATTGGTTTAAAAAAAAAAAAGAAATAGCTTACAGGCATTCCCTTAACGAAGACCCACTCACTATCTTGTTTGCTACTCCCTGGGGAAAATCTGTTGCAAGGTTAGCAAGATAATCAAAGAACCCGAAGCACCTTAGGAAGCAAACTCTCAGAGGAAAGTAAACACGAGGTGTAACTCGCAACGCACAATATAATATGCACCAGGCTTTTGATTTACAGACGGCAATAAGACCACAACCCTTCCAAACTATCCAGCCTGGAATCAACAATCTCTAAAATTCCAAAAGGAATGTTAGAAGCCATTTAGGGTGAGGCAAACAACCCCAAGGAAATCAAAAGTCTTGCCCAAGATCCCATAGCTGGCTTGGCCGGTTCCCAGGCTAGTTCTAAATTCCAGAGGGAAAATTTGGAAGCCAGACCAGCTTGTCGAGTACAACTCTCCCAGACGTTTTCCTGACGTCAAATATTCCAAGCCTGCAGCCCACACTTAAATGATCTATGGGATAATGACACCAACATTATTATAACGTAACCATACTTGAGGCCCCAAACAAAAGTTCTCAAATTACAAACCAAATCAATTTAAACCATTTTGAAAAGTAGAGTCAAAAAACTCACCACCACCAAACCCAGACTCTATCCACAGTTATTACCAGCTTATTCAGAAGCTAAAGTAATTTGCTAAAAGGTCACCTCTTCAATGTAACCCAATAAAATCCTATACTAATTGCATTATTCTCTTACTTAATTATCACAAATACACAAAGACACCTTTATTTCACCCAGTGTTTACGAGACTTGCTTATATGGGAAAAGTGGGAGGGAGAAATACACAAGGCTGGGTCTGTCTTCTAATTAGCCCTCCTGTGCAATTAGAAAAAACAGCTTCCAAACTGTCTTCAAATAGCAACCGATTTGAAATTCAAAATAATCTCGAGAAATGAGAGACATTGTAGCCACCCCCACTTACTACCTGGGCGACTTTGGAAAGTGACAAACCCCCTCACCTTTGGTTTCCTCGCCTTAAAGTGGGGATAATTGTGGTTCCTACTTACAGAGCTTGGATCATGGTAAGCGCTTGCTAAGTGTGGGCTATTATAACCACTCTTCACATTTTAAAGATTGAAAAACCAACGCCCATTCACTCGAGGTAACACTGCTGCAACGGGCTAAGAACTTCAACCTGAGCCTCCGGGGTCCTAGTGTGGGTCCTGAATAAGAGATGTGTGGCCACTATTAAAAAGACAGAGAACTGCAAGTGTTGGAGAGGATGTGGAGAGATAGGAACACTTATTCACTGTTGGTGGGAATGCAGAATGGTACAACCACTATGAAGGACTGTTTGGCAGTTCCTAAAGAAGCTGAATATAGACTTGCCACGTGACCCAGCAATACCACTACTGGGTATATACCCAGAAGAACTGAGAGCAGTGACACGAACAGACATCTGCACACCGATGTTCACAGCAACATTATTCACCATTGCCAAAAGCTGGAAACAACCCAGGTGTCCATCAACAGATGCAATATTATGCAGCTGTAAGAAGAAATGAAGTCGTAAAGCATATGACAATATGGATGAACCTGGAGGACATTAAGTTGAGCGAAGCAAGCCAGACACGAAAGGACAAATACTATATGAATGTGTTACTATGAACCAAAAATATTGTGTAACATATTGTTTGATTCAAAAAAAAATTTATATGTATCCATTACATTTAATTGAGATATGTATATATTTATTCATCTGTTTACTTTTTAGTTTTTAATTGTTTATATTTTCAATTATTAAATACACAAAATAAAGTAAAAAAAAAAAAAAGAGGTGTACATTTGGGACTCCAAGGTTCCCAATGCCAGCCAACCCCACTTCCACAAGAGATTGGGTGCTATGGGTTGAACTGTCCCCCAAAAAGATATGTTCAACTCCTAACCTATGGTCCCATGAATGGGTCTTTGAAAGTCTGATTAGTTAAAATGTGGCCAAACTGGACTTAGGGTGGCCCCTAATCCAATGGTGTCCTTTGGACCCCAGTGAGACGTGACAACCACGTCGACCACGTGTCGACCACGTGTCGACGGAGACAGAGACTGAAGTGCTGCAGCTGCAAGCCAAGGAATGCCGGATTGCTGCCACATACCAAAAGCTAGGAAGGCAAGGAAAGATTCTCCCCTTCAGGTTTCAGAGGGAGCAGGGGCCTGCTGACACCTTGATTTCAAACTCGCAGCCTCCAGAACTGGGAGAAGTTTGTTGTTTTAAGCCATTCAGTTTGTGGTACTTTGCTACTTTGTCCCAGGAAACTAAGACATTGGGTAATTGCTCAAGGCAGCTCAGCTAAGAAGTGACAGAGCCAAGGCTCCAGCCGGCTCTTAGGCCCCTTATTCGATGAATGCAAATACTTCAGGAAAAGTTGTGTACTGTTTGTTTCTTTATTTGTTTGTTTTTAATGGACAGAACTCATTTATAAATAACCACTACTTTGAAAATAAATCCTTTTGGCAATTCTTGGCTATCTCCACTCTTGAAAAGTCAATGACATGTCTTCACTAGTCTAGACTATGCTTTTATACTTAGTAAATTACTTTTCCTATGGCCATCACCTATCCAAATGATTCCAAATTGATGGATTTATCTGATTTAAGTGCACTGCACAAGTTATGAGGCGTGAAAACTCAAACACCTCCAGAATTCATAAGTGGTCTGGAATCCCTCAAAAGTATACACTGAAATATCAATCTACACCCTGCTTCATTCTCATTAGAAAATAGTATCACAAAACCAAAAATAAGACCAGTTGTTCTATTTTCCCATGTGGAAGTGTTATATATTCCATGAACTATGCTTTCATTTCTTGTTTTAGTTGTTAGATTTCAGCAGCCAACTGTGTCACTTTGCTACAGCCCAAAAATAGCTAAGCCGAGTAGTTTAAAATCATGTTTTGTTGTTTGGCCAGAAAACCGTCGTGCTGATTTCAGTTTGCAAAAAAACTGATTAAAGGGCAATAGTTGAGCACAGGTATGTGGTTCTTGTACAGTCTCTAGGTCTAAATCTGTGAAGACACAGACAGGTGTCATACAAGCACAAAAGAAAAACAGCCAAATACTACTGCTTGCTTCCCATTAGTGGCATCAAATTACAGTCCCAGAAATGACAGGAACAGAACAGACCCACTCTCCTGGGTCACCATGCAGCCCACAAGGTCTGAGAAGGTCAAGAAGTATCTCAGGGTCTAGGACCAAGCAGCTCTTTCTACAAGGGATGATCCGCACCGGGCCATGGGAGATTCACACAACACCGCTGAAGCCTGCACACAGCATTTTCCCAACTTAAGCCACGTACGCTGAGACCTTTGCGACGTGGGCAAGGAGGTATCTTAGACTTCACTGAAGCTCTTTCATTTCTTTAAACCTCAAAATGTAACCAGTCTAAGTTTACATGGGATGTGCTCATGCCAGCCCTTATTCCTCCTCACCCCCAACAGCAAGGCCAGCTACAAATTTTTTAAAAATTTTCTTTGCACAAACAGTTGTGCTTTTCACTTGCCTTTACCTCTTCTCATATACTAGCCAAATCTCTTTAATGCACATAATGAAAAAAACTGGTTAGTTTATTGAGTACTTACAATATGCCATGCACAGTGCTATGTCCTTTACATGCATTTTCATTCAAGCCTTACAAAACCCTAGGAAAGTCAGGGTACTAGCATTACCCTATTTCAAGGAGGAAAACAACCATCACCAAAAAAAAAAAAAAAATTTTTTTTTAATAAAAACGAAACAAAAACCAAGGCACAGAAAGGTTAAGTAACTTGTCCTAGGCAACACAGCTAGTAAATGATAAAGGCCAGCTGGCTCCAGAGGTCATATTTTTTATGAACTTCACTAGATTTTATACAACTTTCCATGGCTATCCGGTTTAGAAAGAAAATAAAAAGCATTAACAAGTTCCAGGCTCCTAAAAGATTTCTCCTTGCTACATACTGACAAAATAGTACAGCGATTTCCACAAACTGGTTAACAGATACCAAAGCACTCACTCAAGGTGAAAGTTACTCACTCGCTCTCCACCTCAAGCACCACAGTAACACCAGCAAGTTCAGCTGGGGTGGGGGGCATTGGAAAAGGACAACCTGGTCAGCGAACTGTCATTCTACCATCCAACCCTAAAAGCTCTTTAAAATATATATGTATTTTAAAATAGTCATAGTATCAAGGGCTGCAGTCATTAAAAAAAAAAAAAAAAAAAAAAAAAAAAAAACCTTGTTCCTAGCAAGCCATCTCACAAAAGTTATATATTTTTGTCAAAACACCAAACATTTTGCTACAAATGATACCAGGTGAAAAGGTATCCAATTATAGTGTCCTTATAGGAGGTGACACTCTCACAGCCATCACTTATAAACCACATAATCCTTCTCATAGTATGAGTAAACTTTTATCTGCTATATATTTAAATAGCCATAGACTTTTCTGAAAGTGAAAATCACCCACATTTTTTTTAAAAAAGACATTAACAACTTTGTAGTCTCAGAAATTTGAGACAAAGAGAAATTGTAGTAAAAAGGTGGGAGGGAGTAAATAAGGATTTTTGAAACACTTATCTTTTTTTGTTTACAAAGCCATAAAAAACACAGAACCAATTTTTTTTTTTTTTTAAATCAAAGCAAAGTCAATCACGGATAACTTTTTTTTTTTTTTTATAAAGGTGCACATTTGACTTTCTCCATGCATAGAACCTTGACACAGTCCTGGGTTCAGTTCTTTGCAAGCAAGATGGTCACTCGCGTTTCCCAGACAGGGAAACCGCCGACAAACATTTACTGAGGGCCTAATGTGTGCCCGGGCAACCTCATTCTGGGACAAATTCAACGGCTGCTGCCAAATTCCACAAGAAGCTCTCACCGCCTGTTGGGGGCAGGCTCTTCTCAGAAGAACATTTCTCACTACTGGTTTTACAGAGGATCAAGCTCAGATGGAGAACAAAAATAAAAGTGAGAAAGGACACACTTCCTCGGCTTCCTTTACATTATTAGAGAAACATGGCTTTTGTTCTCTACACAGACACAGCCACAGTTTGAGCAATTACCACCTGTAATCTGCTGGTGGTCAACCAGTAACCAAAGAGGACCCAGGGCTCTGGGGGAGGAGGGGGCACGCATCAAGCCCTTCTGAGATAATTTTGAATGCCCTGAATTTCTCCCATAAGCTCTGCCTTAGGAAATGTGGCCACATGCAAGGAGCACCCTAGGATTAAAGTGTTAATCACAGGTTCATTTTAAATCTTTCAATTCAGAAAGCACACCCATATTGTAATCTTCACCCTGGTTAAAAATGAGTTCCTATCGTCCCACACGCTCTAAGTAAAACCCCGAATGGAAATCCAGATTTTAAAAAATACTTTTACCCTAAGAGTTAAAGAAAACAACCCTCTAAACAGTGCTTAGTTTGCTTTCTTAATCTAGGTAAAACTAATAGAAGTGCCCAGGCTGGCCTTTTGGTTAAAAACTTTGCAGGAAAAGCATAGAGGAGAGGGCAGGGCAGATTGTTCCAGGCATATTAAGTGCTCGTACATTAATGGGAAGAGAGTTTATCTCCACTGGTGCACCAGGACAATCGATTATACTATTTTACCTTGGGAGATTTTCACAAGAAAACCAAAAGATGAACCTAGAAGTGTTTTTGTTTTGTTTTACAGAGTTAAAACATCAGCATTTCCGGTATAGCTTCCTGTAAACAACAGCGTAATTTCAGTGTAAGCAGGTCTACAACTAAGGGGAGACGCTTCACTGTTGGAGAGACCCCTTTCTCATTTCAGACAACCTGGTCCTAAAACCCTTCTGCCTCTGGCAACGGCCACCTCCAAATATTCCTATTAGGGTTAACTTCATCAACCCTCTACTGGGAAAACTGTTTAGAAGGAAACAAAGATATTATTCCATAACTGTGTCAAAGGGACTTTGTTAAAAAGCTCCAGTTCAGAGACTGGATAAAAATTCTTCATTTTCAAACAAGACACTTGAGGGAAAAAAACAACTGGATGATTTCTTAACCTTATCCCTAAGAGTAAGGCTGCCCGCTTCACAAATACTATTTTTGCTTTTTTCTAAGGCGGCAGTAAAAAAGCCCCATCCGGACTAAAGTGTCACATGCAAATACATGAAGAGAGCGGCTTGGAGGGATAGTCACTGGACATCAATCATGGCTCATCCAGTTCTGACACATCCAACGTGCACAGTAGAGCTTATCCATCTGAAGTGGTCCCAGCGCCAGCTTCCTAGATGTAATTACTGTATAAAACATATCAGAACCAAAGAGAAGGGCTTCACTCTGAGGGCGGAGAGAGAGAAGAAATCAATTTTTTTAAAAAAAATTTTTTTAAAGAAGTTTCTGCTCAATAGCTAAAGAATGTAAAATAGATAAAATATTAACTCGCTCAGTAACATATTTTAATTTCTATCAGAGGCACTTTAATTCCCAATGAGTACAGGTATATAGCAAATATTTAGACAAAATATATCTAGGATTTCCTTTAAAAAATATATGTAAGGGAGGCTGGGGGGTTATAGATGAGCGAAAATGAGTTGATCACTGCTGATGCTGGGTGGTGGGTTCATTGACTCCATTATGTTTTTCCATGTTTATAAAATTTTCCAGAAGAGAATTTTTTAAAAGATGTAGAACATATTAATAATATGCCCAATATTATGTTTGAGAACACTTTTGCTTTGTACTTGAAAACATCAACTGAAACACTAAGCCAGACACGGATCCCTACACCTGCCATACCACTGTTGAAAGACTGAAAGCCACTGTTGCAGATCCCAAAGAAAAAACCCATACTAAGGCTGTGTTCCCAAACCCATCCCCAAAGTACAGCCACCCTACATCCTCAAAAGGAGCTTAGAACTGAAATGCAACTGAACATTTGGTGGGATTCTGAGAGGAAGCAAATAAAACAATCATGTAACACAAGATTTTGGTTAAGATGTACAAGGAGGACCCTAATTCAAAAACCACAAGCATTTTTATCCCAAACAGATAAATGCTCCTACACTACGGCAGGCAAGAAGGGGGGTCCCAAAGAGAACTCCGGTCCCCACCCAGGCAAGAGCCAACCGCAGCAGCAGAGTCTAAGTCGCCTCCCGGTGCCGGGGGACGCCTCGACAGCGGACCAGCCTTACAATCCCACCGCCTCGCGCGCCCCATCCCGGCTCCCACCGCGGTCCAGCCATGGTGCCAAGCCAAGGCAGGAGCCCGACGAGTGGCTCCGGGGCGCCCCCTGAGGTCCAGCGGCGTCAAGGCACCTTTGGAAAAAAGGAAAGCCGTCGTCTCCTAAGGCTAAGGCATTTTAACTTTGCAAGGACGAAGGCTGCTGCACCCTCTTGGGTTGCACTTTCCCAAACCAAACCCCCTCTTGCACCCGCCTTACTCCGTCCCTCTTGCCTTTCTTCCTCCTAGGGTTCCAGGTCAAGGGAAAAGGCTATTTTATGTACCTCGCTGAGTGAACAGAAAAGAAAATGAGAAGGATTAAAACTGTAAAAGCCTCACGAAGGCGATATCACTGGCGGTCCCATTTTTTATTTCAACCTTCCTCAGACACCAGGAAAAAAGAAAATCATCATTGGCCAACTATGGGCATCCCGAGCATAAAGAGGTCAGAAGTGGAACCAAGAAATCCCTCTTATTTCACATGCCTGCCCTCCGCTGCCTCCCACTGCCCCCACTGAAGAGTGGTCTTTACAAAAGCTCGATCCCTATGGGTACCTCCAGCATGCCAGGAGGGCTTAGCCACTCACCCGCAAGTCCAAGAATGGGAGTCTGGCACGGGGAGATGATTAATACGCACGATGAGTAGCAGTCATTAAGGGAAAGGGGACTGCTGCTGGGGTAGATGTCCCCACCGCCTCCAACCCCATGGTGTCAAGACCCTAATGGGCAAACCCCAGACCTCCAGATAAGTGTGGACGACGCTCCAGGCTGGCTGGCTTTCTGGGCTGGAGCTCGTGGGGCTCCAAGGGGGCAAAGGGATATCGAAGTGCGATGGAAATGGGGGTGCCAAGGAAAAGGTGCTGTAAGGGGTTCCCCTTCCCTCTCTGCCCCTCGGGGCCACCCCAAGTCCACGAAGGTTACACCGTTGCCAGTCCCCCCGGAGCGGGTTCCCGAAGGCCGCAAGGGTGCCCTCCCTGCTCCTGGGCACACGACGGAGCTGGGGGGACCTGCTGCACCAAAACCTGGGGCTCGGGCCGCCGGGAGTCAGGCAGCGGTGTCTAGGGAGAGCGGAAACATCGAAAGCATGCTCCTGTTTTCTTGGCTCTGATACTCCCCACCTCCGGGTATCCAGGAGCTGGTGGATGAGAGGACAAAAAAATGAGGGGTTGTCTGCTCTTTAGGGATCGAGAGATGAAAAGCGACTCCCATCCCTTCCCTTGGTTAGAGCGGAGGACGTGGCCTCCACCCCCACCTCCCCCAGGGAGGGGGCTGGATTGCTTCTAGGGAGCTCCAGGCTGCAGCCCCCAGGGCCTGCAGCAGGGGAGAGGGAGGAGGCCCTCCCCACCCTCCCCGAGGGGACAGAGTGAGGGACTCTGCCCACGCAGGACTGGAAGCCAAGGGTCGCCGAGTTGCACACCGTTACGTGCAGTGATTAATTATCATCATCAATGGCCAATACTGTTCCTGTCTTAACCTGGACAGAAGCGAGCGGGTCTGGGTCTGTCGGCAGTGAGCCGCCTGCAGGAGGGCAAAGATGAAGGTAGGCAAGGCGCACCAGACAGGAAAAATCCGCCCGGGCGCGAGCAACAGCCCCGCTGCCCACCCGCCGCCAGCACCCCGATCCCGGCAGCCCGGGAGGGGAAAGGGGGGCGCGGCTCGGGGAGCCACGGATCTCCCTGAACCACCTCTCCCACCGCCCCCGAGCGCCCAAGCCCCCACGCTCGGGGAGGTTGTCTCGCGCCGGCACCTAAGTGCAGCCTGCCCCAGACCCGAAGGAGGGACGCCCCGGGCCCCAAGACCAGGCAGGCTGTTCCCCACGG
>JAQZBX010091138.1:0-12423 GCA_029593785.1 Cabassous unicinctus
TTGCCACCCAGATGTAGATGATGGGCCAAAAAGCAAGATGTTCTCAACTCCCATTGATTCCTGTTATGTTCTGAACTAGGGGTTATTCCAGTAATATAAACAAAAGCGACCACTTTGAACAACTCCTACTTTTTTTGATTGATTTGTTTTGTATAAAATAGGAAATATGTCTTGACATTTAGAATTTTTAAATGACATTTAGAATGAACGTTCAGGTTCTGTTTTAGTGGTCTTTATGCTCACTGTTTTGGTTGTTGTTATGAAATAGTTGTCTCTAGGTGGCAGCATTTCAAGCCTTTAAAATATATATTTTATAACATACATAATTAGGTCTTCCTAAATGTGGCTAATTTGGGGTAAGCTTGGTGAGACTGCCTAATACACTGAGAAAACTCAAGGACTCCTTTAATTTTCACAATATATTTGGTGTGGATAGAAACCGAATTTGCAGGAAAGTAACTCTGCTCATAAAATAAAATACGACAGTGTTTTTGTTCACAGCTGGACTTTACAAGGATCATTAGTGTGATTCACTGTATACCACAGTCTCTAGACTCTGGTGGAAAGGAAGCTCTCTCCAGTCATTACTGCCAGAGTGTGTGAGTGCAATGACCACTCTAGCAAAGGGCTGGGGCTGGGGCGTGGCGCTGGGCAGCATGCCCTGGACTATACCAAATTGGAGGCATGTAATTACAGTTTACATTCATTAACTGCTTACCCTGTGTCAGTTTCAATCTACCTACTTTACCTATACTTATGTATTTATTCTTCACCATAATCTTAACAGGTAGGCACTATTTTTCTCCATTTTGCAGATGAAGTAACTGAAGCACAGAGAGAATGAGTGACCTTGGCCAAAGTAACATAGCTAGTAAAATAGCAGAACAGGAATTTGAAACCCAGGTGGTCTGACTCCAGAGATTTTGCTATTATCCGCCATGCTAAATACTGTATAGTCCTAGCCAGGGAAAAGGCCTGGAAAGAGTAAGAATACATTAGCAGGTGTAGAATGGCTTTATTGAGCTTAGGGGAGAAGCATTACTTTTTTATGCAAAGGTTTTACAGAGTATTCTTCTGAAAGTTTTGAGTTTTCTTGTGTGGCTTATGTATCTTTGTATACATTTTTTTAATTAGAGAAATTGTGGGTTTGTAGAACATTCATGCATAAAATATATACCACCTCACCACCACCAACTTGCATTGGTGTGGGACATTGTTACAGTTAATGATAGGTCTTTTTAATAACTGTACTAGTTTCTTTTTAACAGTAGTTACTTTTGTTACTATCGATGAAAGATTATTAAAATTGTACTATTAACCATCATCCATCGTTTACATTAGGTGTTATTTCCCCTCGTATACCACCCTACTATTAACACCTCGTATTAGTGTTGTACATTTGTTATAATGCATGAAAGAACATTCTTATGCTTGTACTATTAACTATAATCCAGTGTCTACAATAAGGTTCATTGTGTTATACAGTCTTGTTTAATCACTTTTTATTCTAGTAACGTATGTGATTTAAAATTTCCCCTTTTAACCACATTAACCTATATAATTCAGTGCTGTTAATTATACTTACAATAATGTGCTACCATCACCACCATCCATCTCTAAACTTCTACAATCAACCTAAATAGAAATCCTGTACAAATTATGCATCACCTCCCCATTTTTAACCCCAATCTATTCCCTGGTAATGTATATTCTAATTTCTAAATCTCTGAGTTTGCTTATTATACTTAGTTCATATCAGTGAGATCATACAATATTTGTCCGTTTGCCTCTGATTTATTTCATTCAGCATAATACGGTTCATCCATATTGTCACATACATCAGGACTTCATTTCTTTTTATGACTGAATAATATTCCATTGTATGTATATACCAAATTTTGTGTACCCATTTATTGGCTGATGGACACGGGTTTGCTTCCATCTTTTGGCAATTGTGACTAATGCAGCTATGAACATTGGTGTGCAAATATATGTTCAAATCCCTGCTTTCAATTCTTCTGGGTATATATTTAGTAGAGAGTTTGGTGGATCATATGGCCATTCTGGTCATTTGGCTTCCTGAGGAACCCTCAGAATGTATTCCACAGGGACTGCACCATTTTAAGTTGGCACCAGCAATGAATGAGTGTTCCTATTTCTCCACATCCTCTCCAACACTTGCAGTTTTCTGTTTTTTAAATTGTACCCATTCTAGCATGTGTAAAATGATAACTCATCGTGGTTTTGATTTGCATTTTCCTAACAGCTAGTGATGTTGAATATCTTTTCATGTGCTTTTTAGCCCTTTGTATATTCTCTTTGGAGAAATGTCCATTCAAGTCTTTTGCCCATATTTAAATTGGGCTGTTTGCCTTTTTAGTGTTGAGTTGTAGTATTTCATTATATTTTATGGATATAAAACCCTTATTGCACATGTGGTTTCCAAATACTTTCTCCCATCAAAAAAGTTGTCTTTTCACTTTAGTGACAAAGTTCTTTGAGGCACAAAAGTTTTTAATTTTGAGGTGGTCCCATTTATCTATGTTTTCTTTCATTGCCTGTGCTTTTTGTGTAAAGTCTAAGAGGCCATTGCCAAACACAAGATACTGAAGATGAGTTCCTACTTCTTCTTGGAGTCTTACAGTCCTGGTTCTTATATTTAGGTCTTTTATCCATCTTGAGTCAATTTTTGTATATTGTATAAGATAGGGGTCCTCTTTTATTATTTTGCCTCTCAACACCATTCTTTGAAGGGACTATTCTTTCCCAATTGAGTGGACTTTGCAGCCTTGTCAAAAATCAGTTGGCTATATATGTGACGGTCTATTTCTGAACTCTCAATTTGATTTCACTGATTCATGTACTTATCCTTGCGTCAATACCATATTTGGCTACGAAGCTTTGTAATATATTTTAAGTCATTAAGTGTGAGACCTTTAACTTTGTTCTTCTTTTTCATGATGTTTTTGGCTATTCTGAGCCCCTTACCTTTCCAAATAAGTTTGATAATTGGCTTTTCCAGTTCCAAAAAGTAGGCTGCTTGAATTTTTATTGGGATCACTTTGAATCTGTAAATCATTATGTGTAGAATTGACATCTTAATGATATTTAGTCTTCCAATCCATGAACATGGAATGTCTTTCCATTTATTTAGGTCTTCCTTGATTTCTTTTAGCAATGTTTTGTAGTTTTCTGAGTACAAGTCCTTTACATCCTTGTTAAATCTATTCCTAGATATTTGATTCCTTTAGTTGCTATTGTAAATGGATTTTTTCTTGATTTCCTCTTTACATTGCTCATTAATAATGTATAGAAACAGTACTGATTTTTGCATGTTGATCTTGTACCCTACCACTATGCTGAATTCATTTAATCAGCACTATTAGCTTTGTTGTAAATTTTTTGAGACTTTATATAGGATTATTCATCTGCAAATAGTTAGAGTTTTACTTCTTCCTTTCCAATTTGGATGGCTTTTATTTCTTTTACCTAACTGATCAGGCTAGAACTTCCAGTACAATGTATAACAGTGGTGACAGTGGGCATGCTTGTCTTGTTCCAGATCTTAGAAGGAAAGATTTCAGTCTTTCACCATTGAGTGTGATGTTAACTGTGGATTTTTATATATGCCCTTTATTATATTGAGAAAATCTCCATATATTCCTATTTTTCTAAAAGGATGCTGGGTTTTGTCTAATGCTTTTCCTACATCATTGGAGATGATCATGTGTTTTCCTTTTCATTTGGTTAATGTGGTATATTACATTAATTGATTTTTTGTGTTGAACCATTCTTGCATACCTGGGATAAAACCCACTTGATCATGTTGTATAATTCTTTTACTATGCAGTTGAATTCCATTTCAAATACTTTCTTGAGGATTTTTGCATCATTTTCATAATAGAAATTGGTCTATAATTTTCTTTTCTTGTAGTATCTTTATCTGTTTTTCATATTAGGGTGAAAATGGCATCATAGAATGAGTTAGGTAGTGTTTCCTTTTCTTCAATTTCTTGGAAGACTTTGAGCAGGATTGATAACAATTTTTCTTGAAATGATTGTTAGAATTTACATGTGAAGCCAGATGGTCTTGGACTTTTCTTTGTTAGGAGGTTTTTGATGACTGATTCAATCTCTTTAATTGTGAATGATCTGTTGAGATCTTATATTTCTTCTATAGTCACTATAGGTTGTTCCCGTGTTTCCAGGAATTTATCCATTTCATTTAGGTTGTCTAATTTGTTGGCATGCAGTTATTCATAGTTTCCTCTTATGATCCTTTTTATTTCTGTGGGTCATTCGCAATGTGTCCCCCCCAAGTTTTTATTTTATTTGCATCTTCTCTCTTTTTTTCTTTGTCTGTCTAGCTAAGAGTTTGTCAATTTTATTGATTTTTTCAAAGAACCAACTTTTGGTTTTGTTAATTCTCTCTATTGTTTTTTTTATAGTCAATTTCGTTTATTTCTTCCCTTCTGCTTGCTTTGGGATTAATTTGCTGTTCTTTTCCTGGTTCCTCCAGGTATGCAGTTAGGTCTTTGATTTTACCTTTTCTTCTTTTAAATGTAAACATTAGATTTAGAGCTATAAATTTCCCTCTTGGCACTGCTTGCTGCATCCCATAAGTTTTGATATGCTGTGTCCTCATTTTCATTGTCACAAGATATTTACTGATTTCCCTTGCAATTTCTTCTTTGAAACACCAATTATTTAATTTCCATTTATTTGTGGATTTTCCAATTCTCCCCCTGTTATTGGTTTACAGCTTCATTCCATTATGGTCAGAGAAGATGTTTTGTATAATTTCAATCTTTTTAAATTTATTGAGACTCATTTTGTGACCCAACATATGGTCTATCCTGGAGAGTGATCCATGGTTGAGAAGAATGTATATCCATTGGAATGTTTTGTTTATGTCTGTTAAGTCTAGTTCATTTATCATATTATTCAAGTTCTCTGTTTCCTTACTGATCTTCTGTTTACATGTTCTGTCTACTGATGAGAGTGATGTATTGATGTCTTCAACTATTATTGTAGAGACACCTATTTCTCCCTTCAGTTTTGCTAGTGTTTACCTCATGTAATTTGGTGCACCATGGTTAGGTGCATAAATATTATTGCTATCATCTTGGTGGATTGCCCCTTTAATTAATATTTAGTGCCCTTCTTTGTCTCTTATAACAGTTTTTGACTGATATTGTTGTCCAATATTAGTATAGCTACCCCAGCTCTTGTTTGGTTACTATTTGTATGAAATATCTTTTTCCAACCTTTCACTTTCAACCTATTTGTGTCTTTGGGTCTAAGGCGAGTCTCTTGTAAACAACATACAGTAGGATCATACTTTTTAAAACCCATTCTGCCACTCTGTGTCTTTTGATGAGGGAGTTTAATACATTGACAATCAATGTTATTACTGTGATGGTGGTATGTCAACTATTTTTTCCTTTGGTTTTTAAATGTCATATCATTTTTTGTCTTTCTTTTCCTTTATTGCAACCTCCTTTTCTGTATAGTTGATCTTTTGTAATGTATCTGATCCCTTTCTCCTTTCTGTTTCTGTTTCCTACCTGATAATTTTTTTTCTTCAATTCAGTGTTTGTGGCTTTCCTTCTCCTGTCTCTATCATTCTCCAAGTTATAAACAAGTAGGATTTGTCCTTTTATTCACTGACTCTCTCTGGAGGTTTTTTCAGAGGATGTTTTATGTTGCCATGTTGATGACATTACTCTCTCTTCTGGAAGTTTTAAGTCAACTCTCTGACTTGATGCTTAGGGTAGGTTCAGCACACATTTATCGAGTGCCTCCTATGATTTAGGGATCATGTAATGTGCTAGGGACAGAAAGCCAGGTAAGATACAGATAAGACTCTTTGCTAAAATCTTAGAAAGGTGTTCTTTATTTTATAAGTGTCTGCAGATGACAGTTCTTTAAAACTAATATCCTTGATGTAGCAGGGTGACACAGCTAAAATGCAAAGTGCTTAATGCATACTTATTTCTTCTTAGAAATCAGCCTCACTTTTTGGTCACCTTTCAAGTCATTCAGTGAGCACAGCAGAAGATGTCCTCATGAGATGAATCTGATACACAGTGTCCTCTCTGGCTATCAGCAGCAGGCCCTGGTTTGGAAAGGGGGCTCACAAAATGAGCTGGAAGCATCTTACCCCACTGGCTTACTGATGAACATCTCAGACTGCAAACATGAAATAACTTTAATGGAAGAAAAAGGATCAAATTTCTTCTTCCATTCTAGTATTTTAGAACATTTTTGATTTGGCTTTCTTTGATCTCAAAATAGCAAATAGCATGTAGAAATAGATAACATCTGATAAATAGTCATGCAAAAAATTAAAATGGCTTAACTGTCTCCCTAGCAATCAAGGTATCATTTGAAATAATATTTGCTATCAAATTTCATGAATTGCATATGGCAAGTAAGTGGAAACCTCACCTTTTAGCTGTTTAGCAGCAACTGCATCACTTGATTCAATGACTATTTTCTATTAATGACTTTGAGCAATGAATTAGGTAACCCAGGAATTAGATGTGAAAAGAGGATGCTTGAACTTCTCAAAAAAACTTATTTCCATTTGTCTATACCTATATTTAAATGAAAATTTATAGTAAGGAATAATTTGGGGTCATGCTATTGGTTGTACCCCAAATATTTCATGATAATAACAATAATAACCACATTTTTTAGTCAGGCTCTATGCTAAATATTTAATATACATCATCTTACTTCATCCTCCCCCCAACATTGTGAGCCTGTGAGGGAGGTACAATTATTATTCCAATTTTACAGGTAAGAAACCTGAGAGGTTACTTATCCAATGTCACACAGCTGGCCATGGCAAAATAGAGCTACCAACCTGGAAGGTTTGTCTTACAAGCCCATTCTCATGGCTACTTTCCTATACAGTCTGACAAAGTCATTTTACATTTACTCATTGACTGTAGTTAGTGCCCACTCAGTCAACATTTTGCAGCTCAAACCCATTCCTGACTCCTTGACATTTGTGAATACAGTGTGAAGAAAAAATACATCTTTCAATTTTCATATCTTCACTGCTACAGATGACTTTTCATTTTCTATCTTGTCCTACTCATCATTTTATATTCAATTGTGTGGTGATTTCATTAGAGTCAGTATTTGTTAAATGTTGACATGTAACAAATTACTCTAAAATTTTTGGCTTAAAGCAACAATAATAACTTATCTTTCAAGATTTCCATGGGTCACAAATTCAGACAGAGCCCAGGAGGACTCTGTTTCTGCTCCATGATGTCAGAAGCCTCAACTGGGTTTGGAATCATCTGAAGATTTGATCACTCAAGTGCCTGGCAATTGATGCTGGCTTTCACCTGAGGACCTACCAGAAGCTGTCAGTTGCAGCACCTACACATGGCCTTTCCATTTGTCCTGAACTTTCTCACAATATGGTGGCTGGGCTTCAAGGGCGAATATCCCACAAGAGAGAGCCTAAATGCTGATGCTGCTTTACCTTTGTTAGCAGCTTTATTGAGGTATAATTTACATATCATACAATTCACTCATTCTAAGTGTATTGTAAAGTTCAATGACTTTTAGTAAGTGTATTTAATTGTGCAACTTTTCACTACAATCCAATTTTAGAACACTTCCCTCATACCCAAAAGTTCTAGCATATTTGTTTGTAGTCAATTCCTGCTTCCTCTTCCAACCCCAGTCCCAACTGATCAGCTCTCTATCTCTATAGTTTTGCCTCTTCTAAAAATTTCATGTAAATTGAACCATTCAATAAGTATTCTTTTGCAGATAGCTTCTTTCACTGTCTCTGAGGTTAATCCCTGTTGTAGATTATATTAGTAGTTTGTACATTTATGGCTGAATAATATTTCATTGCATAGATAGTTCACATTTAGTTTATACATTTCCTGGCTGATGGACATTTGTGTTTTTTCCAGTTTCCAGCTAGTATGCATAATTCTGATATGAACATTCACATATAAATCTTTGAGTAGATATATATTTTCATTTCTCTTGGTAAATACTTAGGTTCCACCCCAATTTGATATCTTCACTCTTTTAACTGGAAATTTTCTTTGTGTTTACGGGAAACTCAATGTGGGAGTTTGAATTATATACCCCAAAACACATGTTCTGGTCTTAGTCTTCATTCCTGTGGTGAGAGCCCATTCATTACAAATGGGACTTTTGAGGATGTTTTAGTTAGGATGTGGCCCAAGTGAATGAGGGTGGGCTTTAATAGGATTACAGGAATCCTTTATAAGCAAAAGAAATTCTGACACAGTCAGAGAAAGCCATGGGGAGGAGACAGAAACAGGAAGTCTATGGGAACTAGAAGAGAAAGGTGAAGACATCACCATGTTTCAGGAAAACCAAGGAACCTCAAGGATTGCTGGCCAGCACAAAAATCAATGGCAGGATCTTGTCCTGAAACTGTAAGTAAGGAAAGATTAAAAATCTGAACCATTTTTGCTAAAAGTCTGGGAGTGCAGCAGTCTTTGGGGAGGTAAGGTATTTGATGGAAATGAATGTGCTTAAGACTCTAAAATTGTTGGATAAATTAAAAACAAAAAGACAATCCCATTCACAGTCTTTATTTAAACTTGAAATGATTTATTTTTTTGGTTTTTTTTATTTATTATATTTTTAAAAAGTCTGTCAGTTCTTCTTCAATTATTATTTTTCCCGGGTGGTTAAATATTTTAATGAATTGTATGCACATTATATATTTTTTCCCCAATTGCTTTAGAAAAAAACTTCCTTTCCTTCCAGGCCTAAATTAAACCTATGGGTCAGAGAGTAAATTCTGTGCACTGTTTTTATAATTAGAAAGATAATTTTAAAAAATCTCCATCTTTGAAATTTTTAGCCATGAAAGTTTTCATAGGTTTTATCAGGACAGTTCTGTAATTTATAAGCTCATTGTTCATGGAAGTAGGTGATTATTGCATTTTTGTTGTTGCCTCTTTCTTGTAGGACATGTTTTATCATTTTTATTGAAAAGTTCATATTCCCGAGCATTTATTAAGTTTGCATCAGAGATTTACAATATACGTAATTTAAGGGTCTACTATATGAAATATAAAGCAATTTTGATAAAAGTGATCATATTAAAAATGATCTAAGAGTTTTTGTTTATATGGCTATCAAAAGAGATGCCTAGTGGATCAGACAAGAGGTGTAGACAGTCAAGTATTTGCTGAAAGAGCCCTCAAGAAATGTGCAGAAAGCATAATTTCTATAGTATTGTGGAATTTTCGGCTTTAGAGATATGTAGAGAGCACTGCCTCATACATGAGGAACTGGAGGAGTTACTAAAAGGTTTCTTATTTTGTTGAGGACCACATAGTAGGTTAGCGAAACCAGGAGTACAACCCACATTTTCTGACCCTTGTCCAAAGTTATCAATATCAAATAGTGCAAAATATTCCTAATAATCTGCTGGAGGTCTATCATTTTATAGTTATCTAAACTCTTGTTTCTCAATGACATTTGCAGGCCTACGAATTCAATTAAATGAACTCATCAGTACACAAACTTTGCATTCATTATTTTTGTCCTAGAACTGTTTTTAAAAATTGAAGAATATTGCCTGGCTCTAGAGTTTGGGGATTTAGTAAATTATTGCACAATCTACCAAAAACTTCATCAGATTGTTTCTCTGGGTTTCAGTGGGCTCATAATAAAATAAGGATATTTCTATAATTGATCTTTAAGGTACATTCCTAGAATTCTATTAATCTGTATACAATTTACACTTATTTTTTGGGTAAACTCTCCCTAGTATTAGTATTTTATTGTGTTTTTCTCTTCAAGGAATAAAGACTGTCTTTGTATATGCTAACATAATTTTAGGCATGAATGGTTAGAAACATTTTTGGCAAATAGCCTCTTCATCCCTGGAATTAAAGAGTTTACAATTGATGCTGAAAGTAAAACTACTGTAGTCTTTGAGAAGGCTATGAGTCTGAATTAGGGGTAAGATCTCTGGGCTAACCTCTGTCTTCCATGTTGTTTAAGGCAAACAATGTTTTGTGAGCATTTACTAGTCATTAAATATTATTTTACAATATGATTTTTTAAATCTTTAAAATTTTTTAAATTTGCAAACATTCTATAACCACCAAGCTAAAACTCCCCTTCCCCTTTACCCCTATCCTTTTGTAACCTAGTACATTTTGAAATTGGGATGTGTGAGTCCTCCAACTTTGTTGTTCTTTTTCAAAATTGTTTTGGCTATTTGGTGCCCCTTGCATTTCCATATGAATTTGTGGATTGCCTTTTCCATTTCTGCAGTAAAGGCTTTTTGAATTTTGATAAGGTTTGTGTTGAACTTGTAGATCACTTTGGGTAGTATTAAGACCTTAACAATATTAAGTCTTTCAGTTCATGAAAATGGAATGTCTTGCCATTTGTGGCAGTTTGAGATTACTTTATGAATCCCCAAATGACAAAGATTATGTTTTTAAACCAAATGGGTGCGATACCATTGGATTGCATTAAATTTGGTTGAGAGGGTGGGGCACATTCCCTGGTGGTTAGGAGAGTTAGGTCACCAGCCCACTGTTCTGAGAGGTAGGGTGTGTATACCAGAGAAGAGAATGTTGCCACCATATCACTGTACTAAGACTGAGATTGTCCCCCAGAGATTGGGAAAAGTGTGGCCATCACACTAATATTCTTGGAGGATGAAGTCTGGAGCTTGGTCACCACCCAGATGCTTGAAGAGGATGGAACCAAAAGTATGGCCTTTGGGCAAGCCTGTGCAAAGGGTGGGCCCCCATGAGGCTCTGAGAAGAAGACATTATTTTAAGGATGACTCAGACTTTGGAATCTAAAGAAGTCTGCCCTGCAGGTTTTTGGAACTGTGGGGGACAAAGACTGTGACATGTTTTCCTCCCAATATCTCCTATGGTAATGTAAATGTTTATCCTGTGTATGACCCTCCTTAGTATACTGGAAGCAGATAATTTTTTTCTAAGTTTCACAGGTTTACAGCCAGAGGGGAACTTTGCCCAAGTAGTCCTATAACTGATTTTGATGTGATTTTGTACTTAGCATTGTGATTGGAATGATTTAAGGCTTCTGTAATATTGTGATATAATGACTTTATTTTGCATATGGAAAGACATGTCTTTTTGGGATTTAGAAGGTGCAGTGTGACAGCTTGAGATTATTTTACAAATCCCCAAAAGATTATGTTTATAAACGAATCTTTTCCTGTGGGTGTGATACCATTTAATTGTATTAAATTTGGTTGAGGGGCCTTTGATTAGATTACTTGATAAGATTGTTTTTCGTCTTTTGTTTGGACTATGCAGTGAGGCATGACTCATGTTGAGTTTCCCCCTTCTTGCTGGGTCTGGTAAAAATGGAGACACACAGAGAGAGACACACAGACAGAGAGACACAGGAAAAGGAAGCCACCATGTTTGATCCTGCCATGTAAGAGAGAGGACTAGAGGATTGCTTAAGCACAAAGTCCCAAGAGGCTGGGCCTGGAGCAGCCCAAGAGGAAATGAGTCCTGCTATCTGCCTGATAGGTTACAGCTAAACTAAAGAAGAAAGTGATGCGAATATTCTCGCTGTCTTGATTTTGTGATAATCAGGGTAGGCTAAACATTCGCTATATTAGAAACTATGCATGTGTCCCCAGACCTAGTTTTTCTCCCTAGGTCTGGTTTTTAGAATGCTGGTGATAAACTAAGCCTGATTCATTATATGACCATACTGTATAGGAAATGACTGTAATTCTAAGTATCTTTGGTCAACCTTAAGAGATATAGCAGGGGAGACGCAAGATGGCGTCGGTTTAGGAGGGCACTTGCTGACTAGCTCCCTGAGGACGGTGGATTGTGGACAGGGTCCTGCCCGGGGGTCTGTGCTGTGGGCACACAGAGTGAGAAGCTTGGGACATCTATCTGCAGGCAGATCGACGGCGTGGACTGATCGGTAGAGATTCGTGAGTTTTAAGCCTGCCTGTGGTGGTTAACACAGATGACTGAGCCGCACCCTTAGGGAAAAAGGCTGGTTTGAGCTGCGCCTCTCACCCGGCAACCCGGTGACAGGGCCCAGTGAGAGGGAGTGTTCTCCGAGAGTGGGAGGGCTCTGGCAAAGGGGTGAGAGAGCTTTCCTCTCTGAGGATTTGGCTGCCTAGAACCCCTTGCAGCTTGGGCAAACAAAATAGCTGGATTGAATCAACACCCAGCAGAGGGGAGGGGTAAATCTGCTGAAGAAGTTGATTTACCTAGCTGCCCAGGGATAAGCCCCAAACCCCACCAAGCCAGGGAGAGGGAGCATTCTCCGAGAGAGGGAGGGTTCTGACAGAAGGCGGAGAGGGGATTCTTTACTGTCGATTTGGCTGCCTGGACCCCCTCATAGCTTTGGGGAGCAGATAAGCAGGCTTGAAGCAGC
>JAQZBX010091139.1:0-12438 GCA_029593785.1 Cabassous unicinctus
GAATTACATTAAAGAGGAGCGGATGTAGCTCAGTGGTTTGAGCACCTGCTTCCCATGTCTGAGTTCCTGGGTTTGATCCCAGTCCCTCCTAAAAACAAAAAACAAACAAACAAACAAAAAAACTCTCATTGGGGAGTGGATGCAGCTCAGTGATTGAGTGCCTGCTTCCCATGTACAAGGTCCTGGGTTCAATTCCCAGTACCTCCTAAAAAAAAAAAATTGTCTTGGTGGACATCCTATGAGGCTTAGTTTTAATGTATTAATAGAAGATGATTTGAAATTAGCTTCTCAATGACATGGTGTGGCAGGTTGAGATTATTGATGAATCCCAAAAAGAGAAAGATTATGTTGTAAACTATTCCTCTGGGTGTGATACCATTTGATTGTATTAGATTCAGCTGAGATGTCTTAGATTAAATTACCTGTTAAGATTAGGGCTTTGATTAGACCATGTCAGGAAGGCATGACTCAGGTTGAGTCCCTGTCCCCTTGGTGGACTGATATAAATGGACACTCACTCAAGAAGACATACAGGAAGAGACAGAGCTCTGTCATGCTTGATCCCGGGGCCCCTCAGAGAGATGAGCCATTCACCTGATAGTTTACAGCTGAGATTGAGAAGACACTGGGCCCACGGAGCCTGAAGAGGAAGAGGAAGCCCAGGAAAGAGAGACCAGGCAGAGAATGCCTGCCATCTTGTTTCAACACGTGGCAACTGACTTTGGTAAGAAAGCAGCCTTGAGTTGGGACTCTTCAGGGCCTTGTGACTATAAGCTTTTACCCCAAATAAATGTCCTTCATAAAAGCCAACAGATTTCTGGTACTTTGCATCAGCACCCCTTTGGCAGACAAATACACATGGGTATAAACTAACTATTTTAGAAAGCATCTGAAAACTGTTTATTCTCTAATTTAGGTTAAAATTAGTATTTTGATATTTTTTACATGACTTTTTTCTTCAAATCATTTTTTTACAAACAATGGTAGAAAGGTAAATTTTAGCCAATTTATGCCCCAAGTTATTGCAATTTCTAAATAAATATGGTCAAGATTGTAACAATCTTATAAGTGAACTTGACAATTACCTATGACCTGGAAGGAAAAGCAGACAGTGCTGATTAAGCTGCTTGATAAAATTTGAGCTAAAATCTAAATTTACAAGCAAATAAATACTTTCCAGAACACGTGCTAGGTAGCGCAGTATTTTCATATCCCTGTTTGCTCTCTGCCGTGTTGGGTGTGCTTACCCCACTCACAGTATTTACGCTAATTCATTAGCTCCCTGGGGGAGGGCAGGGCAGTTCTGTAATCATAAAGCACTGGTGCAAGGCCTCCTGGGTCAGGGACAAATAAATCTTTAAGTGTAATTGCATGTTTTTCTTTGGGCTACTGTCTCCCTGCTGGGAAAAAATATTTAAGGTTTTCTATCCAGTGTGATTGTGGTTTTATAATTAAAGTCCTGGAGAGGAGGAAAGAGTGGCAGACTCCAGCACTTGGTTAAGATAGGAATGTATCTTTGAATTAGTAAACTTTCGAAGAAAGGGAATCAATGAAAGTAAAAGTTCTGGTAAAGAAGTACTCATGGAATCTTTTTGAAATCACCCTAACAGCCATTTGAAGACAATATAATTCAATTAAGACAGAACTAGACGAACAATGGGGACCGTGTATGATTATCATCGGTGCTAAAATAAGCTTAACTCTGATGAGACAACTGTTTTTACTTACCTTCGTATTTATCAAATTACCAGATACCATTGGGGGAGAATGGTTTCAGTTTGTTCTTAATTAGAGCACTATCTGGAGCTGGAACTATCTGACTGGCAGTTATGCCAAGTATTCCCTCACCCCATTCCTCTACCCCTCACACCCCCTCCACCATTTACCCTCTTCTCCTACCCCTCTCTCCCTGCCTACAAGGAAAAAACATCTGTCAAGGAGTGGGCAGTTGGGGGGAGTGATGTTTGGGGAGAACATCTGCCTTCTATCCTCTGGTGTGTCAGATCTGCAGTCTATTCACATTTTAAATCTTCCTGTGGCTCTGCAGACTGGTGCCTCCTGGTACAAATAATGCATATTCCTCCATTCCCCACCGCCTTAGGCCTCTCCAAGGACAACTTGCTCCTGCACCTGAATCTAGCACTGAGACTATTTCCATTAACACACAATTACATAAATGACTTGGTGTAAAGCTACTCTGTTATCTGGTTTCCAGCCTGGAGGAGAAGGGGCTGCTGTCTGAGCTGCTGTCTGTGCCGGGCGTGCAGGGGCCACCAAGTGGGAAGGCTGCGGGCGCTGCTGGAGGGGAGCTCACCGTCCTTAGCAAGGCCCTGCCGGGTGAGCAAGAGGCTGGGCGGAGGGCCTAGGAGAACGAGTTCCTGGTTTGCCATTAGCTAGTCAATTCTCAACGTAAGTGCTGCGGTTTAGAAAAGCATCTAAGGACAGCTTAATCTTTCTTGGTTAATTAAGTGATTTTCATCTGGAGGTGTGGGTGGAGGAAGGGGCCTCCTGGAAACCAGGATCAGAAAGAAGCGTTCAGTGTGGAAGAATCGGTTCCAGATGATTTTGTTTATATGTCCTGTGCTTAAATCCAGACTAAGTCTAGACACTGGAAATTACACTACAGGTCAGCAAAAACAGAACACCCAAGTGGGGGAAAACTGTCAGTTCATCGTTGCCTTTATTTAAAAGGTACAGTTTGCTTCTCTCAAATCCATGGTTTATAATTCCCTTCTTCATAACAAAACCCCTTCCCAAATGATACGAACCATTGAAAAAGAAAAATCCAAGTAGTAGTAACACAAAACAAAATGCTCAACCTTAGTATGTCTCTTCTGATGGGCGCAGTGCTCAGGAGGGCAGGAGTGGGGAGGGAGCTGAAAGGCTGGGGAAGGCCGGGCAAGAGCAGTGCCTGTGGAGGGACCAGCCACCTGCTGCCTAAGTGCCCTTCAGGCAGTCAGATCCCTGAGCCGCAGCTTCCTCATCTCTGCAAAAAGTATCTTAAGGTCTGCACTTTAGTCGTATTTGTTGTTGTTATACTAATAAAAACTACAATAATAAAGACCACCCTTATGAATAGGAAATCAAAGAATCCCCTTAATTTGGCATCACTGTAAAGGGCTCTTGCTAGTGAGCCAGTTTTGCAGCCTATCATAAGAGCCAATATTTGCAAAATCAGCATTCGAGAATTACCTGCCACACACAGCTCGGACCCAGCAGGGAAAGAACCATTGTCGTAGGCGTGTGGTTGTTCCCACAGCTTCTGCCCAAAAGTGAATGGAAAATCACCTCCCTTTCAAAAACAAAGGAACAGGAGAAGAATCACTGAGGATTTACTTGCAGGGGAAACAAGGGGGCTCCCACCTGGGAATAAAATGATTGCAAAGACACCAACTGTGGCATTTTGAATTTTGTGAATCCCAGAAAAAAGGTGATGTTCTTACAGCAATCTATTCCTGCAGGTGTGGTGCCCCCTGATTGCATTAGATTCGCTTTAGGTCACTGATGACATGGCTTTGGATTAGACTAGGCAGTGAGGCCTGACTCAGGCTGTTCCCGCCCTCTTGCTGGGTCTTATATAAACGGAGATACAGAGAAAGAGACAGAGAGAGAGCAGAAGCTGCCGTATTTGATCCTGCCATGGAGGCAAGGACTCCAGTTTGGCCCACAGCTGAGCTGCAAGGAGAGAGGCCCTGAGAGGTTCAAAGACCCAAGGCCCAGGGAAAGACGAGCCGTGTGCCTGCTGGCCCACAGCTGAACTCGGGAAGAAAGCGGAGCAGCCGAGACCGAGAGAGGAGGCCGGGAAGAGACAAGCCCTGTGCCTGGTTGTCCTCAGCTGAGCTCTGGGAGATGGTAGATTCTGGAGGCGAAGGCAGGGGCCTCAGCAGAGATTGCTGGCCATCTTGCTTCACCACATGGCAGGATGCCAGGATCACTAGCAGCTGACTTTGGTGAGAAGGCTTCTCTGCTGGTGCCTTGATTCGGACAGTTCATGACCTCTGAACAGTAAGCTTTTACCTCAATAAACTTCCCTTATAAAAGCCAAGTCCTTTCTGGTACTTTGCCTTGGAGCCCTGTGGCAAACGAAGACACCAAGTGCACAGAGCCTCATTTGGATTATCTCCAGTTTTCTAGGGACTGGGACACAGAGAGGATGAATAACTTGAGCAAAGTCACACAGCCAGTCTGCCTGGCTCTGGACCCGTGTTCCTAATCCTGACATTGTGGCTGGTGCATCGTATTCTGCATGAAAAGGAACATTTGAATCAGAAAAGTCTAAATCAAAACGCTTTCATTTGTAATAAAAGAAACAAACCATGAGGATTTGCCAGAGGTGTGAAAAATGTTCTTCTGTGTAAGGGAAAGCTTCATGCCAGATACCTTCAACTCAACAATAATTTCTAACACATTTCCACATGAAACAAAAGAAAACTGTCATGGTAATTATGCTCCTAAGCGAGATTTTTTTAAAAATCCTTGAAAGCAGGTCTATCTGCAGATGTTAATCTGATAAATTACAATGATGCACTCTATTTGCTTATGCAAATAAATCATGTTTTTAAGGAAAGAAAATGTCAGGAATTAAGGAAAAGACAAGTTCCTAAATGCATGTGTTATTTTTAATAATTATTGTAATGTTAATAGGCCAAACACAAATCCTAAATCAAGAAACAATACCAACGTAAAAGAGAAAGGTGGCATTTTATTCCAGAGGACATCACTTCAAGTTTTCCGTGCTGCTTTCAAAATTCAAGTCCATCCAAATGCAAAAGTGTGTCTAAAGTCTTTGGAACTCACCATTCTGCACAGGCTCCTGCTAGGACACAGCAGCAGTGACCTGGGAAGGCTGAATCCCATTTGGGGCCAGGTGGGCCTGACGAATCCCACCTGGCGCCAGGTGGGCCTGACGAATCCCACTTGGCGCCAAGTGGGCCAGAACCCTTCAGTCCTTCCCGGGATGTTTAGGTGGGTGATGGGCTATGGTACTGCCTCTGACATCATTTCCCAACAGCCTCCCTCCCTCCAGCCCCGATGGACCATGACCTGGGATGTGCGGCCCCTCTCAGGCCCGAGTCTGGACGCGGGCCAGGAGAGCTGCCTGCCTTCCCCTCCCAGGCGATCTTTGAGGCTGAGGGGTGTGGGGACTTATGGAGACACAATGCCTACCAGTGAAACCAGCAAGGTGGGAAGGGAAATTCCCAAGCCACGGCTACACTGTCTCTTCCAGGTCCTCGGCGTCTCCTTTTCCCCTCCAGTGAGGACTGAATGAATAACATTTATTTTACCTCTTTATGGAAAGTAAGAAAAGATGCTACAGTGAACTTAATTCTCAAAGAAGGAGAAAGAAGAAATAGTATCTAATACTGATCACTTCCAATTATACTTTCTGGGTGTGGCCTGAAATCCGCCTGGGCATTTCTGCAGCAGTCTGTAAGAGCCTTTCCAAATGAAGCAGGCTAGTAAAACAGGGAATCAATGGATGGATCTGGAACCTGGCAAGAAGTCCACGTGGACATCGATACCCCCAGATGGCTGCTGGAAGACCCTCGCGAGATTTCTGCTATCCAGAATAACATTTCCTCCAGAAGCCAGGAGAAGCCCCAGATATTCTCCAGGGACATTATCATTGGGCCCTCCCAGGATATTGACGGGTGGAGTAATCAATCAAAAGAGCAAATAGTTGGAACTCCTCCCTTGTCATTAGCAAAGGGGTGGAATAATTAATCATTTAAAAAGCAAGAGCAAAGGCCTTTTGCTCTCTCTTGCCTTTTGACCCGTTCTTGCCCTCGGCCTCCTGCTCTTGCCATGTTCTTCCTGCATGGATCGACACACAAGAAAAACCTGGGCATTTATAATCTATAATGGGAAATTGTAGTCTGTAAATCAGCCCTCCTTATCACTCTTCAGCCCCTTCCTCTCTACCCGGGACCCATGATGTGTTATTTTCTCCCATTTCTCCTCCCTCCCTACCTTAGTAAATTACTGGCCTAACTAACCTGACGTGCTCTGAAACTCATTTCTGCAGCACAGTCAAGACCCTAGACAAAATCCGGTAATACAAGTGCATCCATTTCAAACTCAAGGGCTTTTAATTACTAGTTCTCTGACACACCCTTCATTCATTCTCACTTTTCTTTGGAAAATGATACCCAGAGTGATAAAAAGCTTCAGGTACTGGAACACGAGAAGAGAACCCCCAAATTCCCTTCTGCTAACAACCCAAGCACCAGGTCCAAGGAAGGACTCCTCATGAGAGGTAAATCTGCTCCTGGAGGTCCATCAAAACCCTAACCAGGAAGCAACAAAAGGAAGTACAAGGGTGGGATTGAGTGGCAAGGGAACAATTAGGTATAAATTCAAAAAAGCAGAGTACCATTAGTGACAAAACTGATTGAAGAATTACTCTAATGGCATGCACCTTCTATCACTTTCAAATGCACAGAGCAAGCAGAAGAGCCACAGCTTTGATAGATAATGAAACAAAGATAAAAATTTATGTGTAATTGCTACATTTTATGCTGCTGTTTAAAAGCTATCTCCTAGTTAGAAAAAAAATATTCATTTAAGTCAATTGACAACAATAAATTTTATTTCAATTCTTGGACTAATTATCACAAATTTCAAGTAAGTGGCTCCACAACAATGAGGCTCTACTGGCTCAATTGCAAATACAAGTTGAAGGGTTTAATAAAGAGATTAAAATAAGATAAATTAATCCCATCTGTAGAAACACTGGGACATAGAAAAACAAACATAATAAGTCTGCCTATATGTAGTAAACATGGAAAGATATCTAGGACATATTAGCAAGAAGAAATAAGGGTATTGCAAACACATTTACAGTATGATGCTAGTTACCAAAACTACACAGAACAATTCTCTCTTTGTGTGTGTGTGCGCGCATGGATGGGCGTGCATGTGTGTAGTCTTGAAGGCTACATACTTTGGTGACCCCAGTGGTCAGCTCTGGGAAGGAGGGCAGGGCAGGGAAGTGGATGGAATAGGGACTGAGTGTAGTGAACTAAGGTTCTTGTTTTGTATGGAATGTTTAAAAAAATTTTAAGTGGTTGTGTTTAAATATATTTTTTACAGTTAAAAATAAGTTTAAAATTTCAGATTATTTATACCTTAGGTAACTAATCACAAGTAGTTTTGATTGCTGAGTGATGAAGAAGAGAGAGGCATTAGAAAAGTAGTGTGCTTGATCCTGGAGAGGTTCACTGTAAGACTCCATTCTTGTGCACACTTATGAGATCCAGCCCTCAGGCACAATTTCCCAAAAAGAAATCAAAATATCAGCAAATTGATCATAGCCTTATTTGGTGACACCAGGGGGATATCTAGATAGGATCATACTAAAATAAGAAGTGGTCTGCAGCTCCAAAGCATTTAATTTGTCCAATTAGTCCTTAGACTAATTCTGAATAAAATACTTTTTGCAAATAAAAACAGGAAAAGAAAAAAACATCTTCCTTTTTTATGGGTTTGCCAAAAAAACATCTAACACATCAGAGAAGCAATAATTATTAAAAGTTTTAACAAGGCTTTTGGTAATGATGAAATAACTCATTTTGGATTTCTGACCTCCCAAAGAGTAAAATAATAAATTTGTATTGTTTTAAGCCACTAAGATTATAGTACTTTGTTATAGCAGCAATAGGAAACTAATACATGTACTGGAAAAAAAAAACTGTCATCACAGAATTCTATAACAAACAAAAATGCACTTCAAGAATAAAGGCAAAATAAAGACATTTTCATATAAAAGGAAATAAAGAAAATTCATTGCCAGCAGACCCATACTATAAGAAGTGCTAATGGAGTTTCTTCAGGTTGAAGGAAAATGATACCAGATGGAAACTTGGAATTTCATGAAAGAATGAAGAGCACTGAAAATGGTAAATAAATGAGCAAATATAAAAAATATAATTATTTACATTACACATGCCTATTAAACAAAATGTACAATGTGCATAAGCGTTTTTACAATTGTGGGGTTGAAGATTTCAAAGTATGTAGATATATGACATCTTTGAGGATGGTGGAGGATTTCTATATTTTACATGAAATGGCATAATATTAACTCTAAGTGGACTGGGAAAATTTAAGTATGCACATTGTAATTCATAGAGAAACCATGAACAATAAATGCCAAGAGGTATACCTAAAGATCAAAAGATAAAATCCAATAAAATACTCAACTAACCCAAAAGAATGCAAGGAAGAAGAAACAGAAACAGAAACAGGCATGACAAATAGAAAATAACTTGTAAAATAGTGGACCAAAAAGTTTAATAACCATGGTAAAATAAAGTAGTATTTCCAAAAAGACAAAAGACAAACAACAACAACAACAAAAAAACGGGAAAAAAAGGCAATGATGGCCCAACCTAAGGAACAAGACAAAAATTCAGAAACCATCAGTGAAAAAACCAGACTTTGTATATACCAAAGACTTTTAAAAATTATCTTCAATATGCTCAAAAAGATAAAGGAAAACATGGAGAAAGAATTAAAGGATATAAGGAAAATGATGGATGATCAAAATGAAAATATCAATAAAGAGATAGAAATTTTAAAAAGGAACTAAACAGAAATACTGAAGTTGAAAACTAGAATAAAGGAAATGAAAAATTCCCAAGAGGGTTTCAACAGCAGATTGGAGATGGCAGAAGAAAGAATCACTGAATCCAAAGACAGGACAAAAGAAATGCTTCAGGCTGAGAAGCCAAAAGACAAATGGGTGGAAAATGTGAACAAAGCCTAAGGGACCTCTGGGACAGCACCTAGCATACCAAAATTAGTGTCTTGTTAGAGTTTAAGAAGGAGAAGAATAAGAGAAAGGAGCAAAAGTAATAAGCAAAGAAATAATGATGGGAAACTTCCCAATTTCAAAAAAAGAAATGAATATACACACTCAAGAAGATCAATGGACCCCAAAAGGATAAAAAAGAGGAAAATTATGGCCAAACACATAGTAGTCAAATTCGTGAATGCTGAGGACAAGGAGAAAGGTTCTCAAAGCTGCAAGAGAAAAGCAAAATGTTATGTACAAACAAGTCCCATTAGATTAAAGCCGACTATACTCAGAAACTATGGAGGTAAGAAAACAGTAGGATGAAATATTTAAAGTACCGAGAGAAAACAATTGCCAACAAAGAATTTTATATCCAGTGAGACTTTCTTTCAAAAATGAGGGCAGGATTAAGATATCGCCAGGTAAAGAAAAGGTGAGGGAGTTCATCACCACTAGACCTGGCCTACAAATAATGTCAAAGAGAGTTCTTCAGACAAAAAGGAAGGAACACCAGACAGTGGATCAAAGCAGCATAAAGAAATAAAGACCCCTGGTAAAGTAACCACTGGACAATTATTAATGTCAGTACTATTGTATTTTTTGGTATGTAACTCCACGCTTTACTTCTTACAGGATCTAAAATGCAAATGCATAAAAAGCAATGATAAATCTATGGTTTTGGACATAAAATGTATGATGATGTAATTTGAAACAAGTACAACAAAAAGGCAGGTAATGGAGGAATACAAGAAATGTGTTTGTGCATTTCATTGAAGGTAAGTTGGTAAAAAGTCAAATGTGATTGTTACAGATTTAGGATGCTAAATTTAAGTTCCATCATAACCACAAAGGAAACACCTAAAAATAAAAATACACTCACAAAGAAATGAGAAGGGATTCAAAATGATACACTACAAAAATTACAACAAACATGAAAGTAGGCATTAATGGAAGAAGCAAGGGAAAATAAAGGTATAAAACTTACAAAGACCAAGCAAAATGGCAGAAGAAAGTCTGGCATTATCAGCAGTAACTATAAAGGTAAATGGATTGAACCCTCCAGTCAAAATTCAGTCTGGAGGAAAGGATAAAAAAAAGCCTGACACAACTATATGTTGTTTATAAGAGACACTTTATCCAAAGACACAAGAAGTTTGGAAGTAGAAGGATAGGAAAAATAGAGCATGCAAAGAGTAAGCAAAAGGGAGTTGGGATAGTTATACTAACATCAAACAAAATAGACTTTAAGTCAAAAAGTAAGACAAGGGACAAAGGTCATAATATTCTGAGAAAATGGTCAATTCAATAAGAAGACATCACAATTATAAATATATATACACCTAATAGCAGAGGCCCAAAATATATGATGCAAACACTAACAGATATGAGGGGAGAAACAGTTCTACAATGATAGCAGGAGACTTCAATATAACACTTTCAGTAACAGAACTTCTAAACAGAAGATTAATTAAAAAAATTAGAAGACTTGAACGATACTCTAAAACCAACTAGACCTAACAGACATATATAGAAAGCTTCACCCAACAGCAACAGAATACACATTCTTCTCTAGCGTATGTGGATCATTCTCTAGAATAGACCATATGTTAGGTCACAAAATAAGACTCAAGAAATTAAAAAATATTGAAATCACACAATGTATATGCTCTGATTGCAATGGAATAAAGCTAGAGATCAATAAGAGTGAGAGAGAAGAAAAATTGACAAATACATGGAAAATAAAAAATACACATTCATACAGCCAATGGGTCAAAGAAGAAACCTCAAGAGAAATTAGGAAACATCTTGAGGCAGATGAAAATTAAAACATAACATATACCAAAACTCTTGGGATGCAACAAAGGCAGTGCTGAGAGGCAAATTTATAGCTCTAAATGCCTACATTAAAAAAAAAGAAAGATCTCAAATCAGAGATGTAACCTCACAAATGAGTCCAGAAAAAGAAGAACAAACTAAAACCAAAGTGAGCACAAGGAGGAAAATAACAAAGATTAGAACAAAGATAAATAAAATAGAGAATTAATTAAAAAAAAATAGAGAAAATCAACAAAACAAAGTCGGTTCTTTTTGTTTAGCTAGAATGACAAAGAAAAAAGAAAGGATACAAATAATTAAAATCAGAAAAGAGAAAGGGACATTACTACCAAAGAAATAAAAAGGATTGTAAGAGGATACCATGAACAACTATACTCCAAGAAGTAGATAGCCTAGATGAATTGGACAAATTACTATAAACACACAAACTGTCTACAGTGACAAAAGAAGAAACAGAAGGTCTCAATAGTTCAGTTACAAGTAAAGAGGTTGAATCTGTCATCAAAAATCTCAATAAAAAGAAAGCCCAGGACAAGATATCTTCACAAGTGAATTCTACCAAAAATCTCAAGAAAAATTGACACCATCGACACCAATCCTACTGAACTCTTCCAAAAACACTGAACAGGAAGGAACATTTCCTAATTCATTCTATGAGACCAATATCATCCTATTACCAAAGCCAGAGAAAGATACCACAAGAAAAGAAAACAGACCAATATCTCTTATGAATATAAGCATAAAAATTCTCAACAAAACACTAGCAAACCAAACCATCAGCCCATTAAAAGAAGGTGGTTCAACATAAGAAAATCAAGCAATGTAATACAACACATTAATGGAATGAAGGAAAAAAATATGCTCATCTCAGTTGATGCAGAAGAAGCATTTGACAAAATTCAGCGCCCTTTTTGATAAAAACACTTAGAAATTTAGGAACAGAGGGAAATTTCCTCAACATGATAATGGGCATATAGGAAACCAAAAGCTCATATCACACTCAATAGAGAAAGACTGAGAGCTTTCCCTCTAAGATCAGGAAAAGACAGGGATGCCTACTGTCACCACTGTTATTCAACATTGTACTGGAAGGTCTAACCAGAGCAAGAAAAAGAAATAAAAGGTATCCAATGCAAATATTCTTGCTGTCTTGATTTTGTGATAATCAGGGTAGGCTAAACATTTGCTATATTAGAAACCATGCATGTGTCCCAAGATCTAGTTTTTCTCCCTAGGTCTGGTTTTTAGAATGCTGGTGATAAACCAAGTTGGATTTATTGTATGACCATATTGTATGGGAAATGACTAAATCTAGGTATCTTTGGTCAACTTTAAGAGATACGGCAGGGGGGCAAGTGTGGCTCAAATGGTTGGGCATCCGTCTCCCATATTGAGGGAAATGGGTTCAATCCCCAGGACCTCCCGGAAAAAATAATAAAAAAGAAAAATATAGAAGGCACGGGCTGCCAGGCCCCATGCACAGGTGCGCTGCCAGGCCCTGCAAGTGGGTGAGCCCCCCAGGCCCTGTGCGTGGGTACGCCATCAGGCCCCGCGCATGCGTGCCCCGTCAGGCTCCCCCAAGCCACGCAGCAAGATGATGACATAACAGGAGAGTGACACAAGGGAGAGCCAAGACAAGACACGCCAAAAAAATAGAAACTAAGGTGGCACAGGCCTCTCTCCCACATCAGAGGTTCCCAGGATCGAATCCCAGTGAAGACAGGAGAAGGATGAGAAGCGAGGGCAGGAAACAGACACAGAGAATTGCCCAGTGAATGGACACAAAAACAGCAAAAATGGGGGAG
>JAQZBX010091140.1:0-12425 GCA_029593785.1 Cabassous unicinctus
AAAAAGAAAAAAGAAAGCTATGAGGGGGTCCAGGCAGCCAAATCACAGAAGTTAAACCACTCGCCACCTTCTGTCAGAGCCCTCCCTCCCTCAGATTATGTTCCCACAAGCCAGTAGGCAGCGGGAGTCGCGGATGTAGGATCCGCGGCTCCAACCAGCAGTTTTCTGTGTGGGCGGGGCTCAGCCCTCCATGCTGACCACCAAAGGCAGGCCCAGAACTCACGAATCTCCACTGATGACTCCATGCCATGGATCCACCAGCTGTTAGACAACCCAAGGCTCCCACTCCGCGCGCCCACAGCACAGACCCTCTGGCAGGACCGCATCCACAGTCGGCAGTCCCCGGAGATCTGAACCGTGAGCAACCACCTAGATCGACGCCATCTTGGTCCCCCCTCAGATATGAATCTTAGTTCACCAATTCTCTTGTTCAGAAAACAACAATGACTCCAAAGTGTTTCTTTGTCCCTGCAGATGAGAAAATATTCTTCAACTTAAAAAATGCTAGCATTCTTTTTTATGGCCTTGCTCACTGCAACATTTGATCTCAGCACTGATTCTTCTCTAGACCCCATCAATCTACCTACACCCAAGTCCATGACTGTGTACCTGTGCAGTGTAGCTGAAAGAGCATTGCCAATGAGGCTAGATCTCATGTGCCTGGGTCTGATTCCAGCTTTTGTCACCTACTTTCTAGGGAGTCTGGCAAAGTTACCTAGCATCTTCTACTCTAAGAGACTTGGGTAAACAGGATAAAAATCCCAGCTTCAAATATTTCAATCTTTTGAAAAAAAAAAAAAAACCTAAAAAAACATCCTGTATATTTTGATTTAAACAGCAGAATTACTGACAACTCTGGATTAATAATTTATGATATTTTGCTATTTTATCATCTCAGATTCTCAACTGATAGATAAATCAAACTGTGTACCTCAGTGGTTAGACTTACTCTGAGGACCCTGCCAAATTGGAAAACTGATTTTCATGTGATATACAAAATCAAATTGGAGATAAAGATTTCAGTGTGAAATGAAATGTGGGAAACATATATACACATGCACATATACACACACAACTCTTTGAAGTCATTGGTGAGCTACCAGGTAGGAAGATAAGTGTAGACAAGACCCAGGGAAGAGGAAGGGCCAGGAAGAGAGCTTTCTCTTCCAAACAATGACTGACTCTGAAGATTCACAGCCACATCAGTCTGGGATGCTGAGTGGAGCTCTCAGCCAACATTCCCGCTGAGGAAACAAAACCTAGTGCACAGGGATCCCTGCAGTTGGTGGGCCCTTGTAAACATTCCAAGTTTTAAAATGGGGCCAGTAGGACCCAAAAATGAAAGAGAAATAAGGCAGCCCTTAAGTGGTATGATTGATTTAATCATCTCAGTCTTTGTTTGGACAAGGATGTCTGGGTATTGTTCCTAGAGGCCCTAATTTGAAATTAAAAATGTTAAAATTTAAAAAAGGTTTGATGAGCATATGTAGTTACTGAAATAGTCATACATGGCTGGGGAAATAGTGTCCCCACTCCCTATCTTATGGGGGAGATTTGGAGCCACAGGTGTCCAAAAATCAAGTCCATGTTTGCTGCCACTAACTGTATTTGCCCAGAGAGGCTGAGGAATCACCGCCCTCTCTCCTGTCCTTTTGAGAATGGGGCTGGAGTCACAGGTATTGAACTATCTTTGCACCCAAGGTGCTCCACTTGATGTTTGTTGGAAAGCTGTGGTAGAAGCACATGGGAGAGGGGAATATGTCCTATAGATCTTACCAACTAGTCAATGCCAGAAGTGGATGCATCAGAAATGGTGCCTGCAATCAAGGTCCATTGGATTTCTCAAGTCATCAAGACAGAGACACAGTACACATTCAGTCAGAGAACTCCTTGGCATTTTCTCCTCTTGGCTTTTTTGCAGAAACAAATGAAGCTCGTTATAGAGTTCTCTTGGTCAGAAAGAGCCATAATCCAAATTACCAGGTATTTCCTGAGGACAAGAAGATATTCTGACTGGAAAATGAAGTGCAATCAAGCATAAACCTTACCCTTTCTTTCCAAACCATACTTTATGTCAGGGTTTCTTAACAAAGGGTCCAGAGCTTGAATTGAAATTCAAAAAAAACAGTATTTTTATGGTGAATGTTGGTGCAAGTGTGATATATTTATTATATAACACACAATATAGTGTGGAGTTAATGAGGGGTCCATGGTTTTCACCTGACTGAAAAAAGGGGCTGTGGAACAAAAACAGAAAACAGTTAAGAACATCTATTTGATGGTAACTAAATAATTTGAGTAAAATTTCTCTTCATCAATATATTAGTATAAAGAAATTCCTTAAGAATTTTTGAACAGTGTATTGTTCTTTTTTTGGATTTTGCTTGAAATGAATATCTTAAAACAACAGCAATAAAAGTCATAGTCCACATTTGAAAAACCACTCAAATGATGAACAAATTAAGGAATGAATAAATAAATTGGGATATATCCTTACAATGGAATCATAGTCAGCACTAAAAAATAATTAAATATTGGTTAACACAACATGGAGGACTATCAAAATAATTATGTTAACTTAAAAAAGCCAGAACTTCCTCTTTTCAAAAATAAAAGGGTATATGATATATTATTTATATGGAATTCTAGAATATATGAATGCATAAGCTTATCTATAGCAACAGAAAGCTCCTTTCTGGTTTCTTAAGGATTGGGGAGTTGGGGAGGGGTGGAGGGAATTACTGGACTACAAAGAGGCACAAGAAAACATTTGGGAGTGATTGATTTCTTCATTATCATGATTGTGGTGATGGTTTCATGAATGTACACATTTGTCAGACTTAACAAATTTTACGTTCAAAAACCTAGTCTATTTTATGCAAAGTACACCTCAAAAAGCTGTTTATTTTATTTAAATGGTAACAAAACCTTTTTCTATTGTGCATGTGTATTTGACCTTCATTTACCTTTCAGTAACTTCCTACCTCTGTCCCTCTAGTAGCCTTGTAATGTGGCATGTCACACCTGTTGCTAAGCAACATTGCGTATGGCAAAAATGACCCCTAAGTGGTAATTGCATCTAGACTTGGAAGAATTAAGAGACACAGTACATACTAGATGGACTCACTATAGTTTTGAACTTGCTGAGTATTGAGACTCTTGTATATGGACAGGTCTTTTCAACATACAATGGAAGACAGGCCAGCGGAGGTCTTACCAGAGATATATTCTCCTGTGATGCATGAAACTTTTACCAGGGCAATTACCACACTTGTCCAATGTGACAACATCTGCTTGCAAATCTTATCTCATTTGATGTTCATAATTACTTTGTAAAATAAACATTACCTTTATGTTTTCTGTGAGACTGAATTAGGACATACCCCTAGTAATTAGCCACATCAAGACTTTATTGAGCAATATCATCTTGATCCTTGCTTTTGGGGAAAATAGCTTTTATTTTACTGCACAGTACAAAACCTTGTCCTTTGCTTCAAATGGAGACACATTATCTTCCAAGACTGTTTCCAAAAAATCATCCTTGAAATGACAGGGCAGATCAACACCTGTGCTAATAAAAATTAACAAATCTGAGAGACCCACAGAATTTTCCACTTGGATTTGTAAGGTGCTTACAAAACAGATAAATGCATAACTATACAACAGTTGTAAATAATTACAAAATGAATTTATTGGAATTTCACAGTTAGTTTCACACACACCAATCATACAATTCCATGAACACTTTACAAGTAACTCCCCACAAGGGCTGATAGTTCCTACAAACCCTATTTGAACAGTATGAGCAGAAACAACTTTGTGTGCTGAAGTCATAAAAAACATTTTTCAAAAATTTAATGTTAGATTCAGGCAGTTAGACATCCTCTAGCTAATCTCCAGAAATTACAGGAAGAAAATGAAGCAATGAGACATTCAGCAGTCATCTCATCATTCATAATCTCTTACCAGACAGATTGTAAGAAGCTTAAAATCACATCCAATACAGAAGTAAGGCTTGAGTAGTTCCAAAAATTTATCACTGAAAGTATGGATATGAGACCCGTCATGCAAAGTGTAAAATGAAATTTCAGCTAACTCATAGTCCAGGAAAATGCCCATTCCTCTGAGCTTTTCCCTTAACAGAAGAGGGACAGGAGCACTGCCATTTGCAACATAGTCTCCATTCCACAGCTGGATTGTTCAGGATCTGTTCTGTGCTGAGGAGGGTTGCTTCCCCTTCCTGGAAAGAGAGTCTTTACAAACCTCCACAGTCCATTCAGGCTTGTCATCCACTTGGACCTCCCAATAACATCTGCCAGAATAGAAGCCTTCAGAAACCAGGACAACTGGAGCCATTGTAAATATCTTTGGGATAGAAGGAAGCTTTTGCTTTTTGTTCATAAATGTCACAGACTTTTTATCCTCTGAGACAAGGAGATTCGGGTGTGCTGTTTTGGGGTCTAGAGTAACATCTTTTGTAAATTTCTGTAAAATCTTCTTCAGAGTCAAATATTGTGAAGGAAGACTGCATCTTTCTTTCCTGAACTGGAACAAATAGAGATCTGGGCTCTTCAGGCTTTCACACCTGTTATGGATACTCCATATTTGTCAGCAATTTCACTTCAGACTGCACACTCTTCTCTGCTACCTCTTTTTGTAATCTTCTGGGTGTGGATATGTAATCAGAAAATTCTGCTATGTTTGAATCGAGTTTCTGATGAATATCCTTCTCTTCATCAGCTAACCTTGACAAAACTGCCTCATGCTCATGTTTTAAAAATATGATCAGATACTCAAATCCAGAGTATACTTTCTGAGTCTGGGTTTCTACATTCTCTTTCAGTTCTAATGTTTTTCTGTCTTAAGTGGCTATGACTTTTTGCAGGTTTTCTACTTGCTTCTTCAGGGTCCCCATGATGGGCCTCACATGATGACCCTGGTGGTCAGGAGGACTGAGCACACAGGGAACACAGCACCATTTTGTCCTCCTCACAGAAAAGGGTCAGGACCTGACTGTGCCTCTCACACAAGTGAGTCTCTTCCTGCCTCTTCCTCTTGCTTCTGGTGATGTGGAGGAGCTTGGCAATTTCACTCATCCTTTCCAGTTGGCTGTTGCTCCTGAAGTGCTGCTCTTGGCATTGGTGGCAGCAGACAGGACAAGGGAACCTGTCCTGTAGATCCTCCCAGGAGTGCTGAATGTAGGAACAGCAGAAGTTGTTTCCACATTCGTGGTGACAGGGTCTCTCAGGAAATCCATGCAGATGGGGCAGTTGGCTTCAACCTGAAGTTCTGCCATGGATGCCAAAAGTGCCATTGGGCTATGAAAGAAGGTCTGGAATGAGGGGAGATTTCTTCAGAACTGTTGGGCTCTGCAGGTTCTCTACTGAGAAAGCAATTGAGGTCAGTAGTCAATTAGGGGTAACTGTTCCTCTATGCTGATTTAAGTCCCAAGGGGAGCTCAGCTCAGAAAGTTCAGCTAATTGCAGTCTCTTTGGCAACTCTTCTTCCAGCCTTTGCAGCCCAGAGTATAGAAATCCAAGGAAGCACTTCTCTTGGTGAGGAAACAGCAATGACTCCAAGTTGATTCTTTGTTCCTGGGGACGAGAAAATACTCTTTAACTTAAAAAAGCTAGCATTTGATATTGTGGCCCTGCTCACTGCCACATTTGATCAGCACTGATTTTTCTCTCCAACCCAATAATCTACCTACAACCAAGTCCATGACTGTGGATCTGAACAGGATAGTAGGAAGTGTATTGTCATTGAGACATGATTTCATGTGCCTGGGTCTGTTTCTAGCCTTCATAACCTACATCTGGGGAGCCTGAGAAAGTCACCTAGCATCTTCAACTCTAAGACTCTTGGGTAAACAGGATAAAAGTCTCAACTTCAAATATTTCTATCTGTTAAACAATATGTACTAGGAAAACATCTGGCAATTTTTAGCTTAAACAACATACTTTCTGACAACACTGAATTCATAATATAACACATTTTGCTAGTTTATCATCTAAGCATCTCAACTGATTGGTATATCAAACTATATACATAAGTGGATGAGAACTGGTCTAGATTAAATTTATGCTGAGGACTCTGCCAAGTTGGAGACCTGATTTTTACGTGATGCACAAAATCAAAATGGAGATCAAGATTTCAGTGTGAAAAAACTTGGGAAATAGACATACTCATGCACCTATATAGACATGACTATTTGAAGTCACTGGTGAGTTACCAGGTAGGAGGATTCATGGGGAAAGGGACCCAGGGAATAGAAGGAGGGCCCAGGATGGGAGCTTTCCCTTCAAAGCAATGAATGACACTTTTCTTTTCTTTTTTTAAAAAATATTTTAAAAGATGCTTAGGTTACATAAATGTTACACAAAAATTACAGGGACTCTCATGTTCCCCACCTCGCACACCTCCCACAAACTCCCAAATAAACATCTTTCATTAGTGTGGCACATCACCTGCAATGGATATGCACATCCTGGGGCTTTGCCACTAAGCATGGATGACAGTTCACATTGTAGACCACACTGTTTCCCACACAGTTCTGCATGCTATATGCTGATGTAAAATGGCCCATATCTGTCATTGTAATGTCACTCAGGATAATTCCCAAGTCCTGAAAAAGCCCCTGTATTACAACTGCTTTTCCCTCTCCCTGCCCTTAAAGTGTCTTTTGGCCACTGGATCCACATCAATGTTGTAATTTCTTCCATTGTTTGAATCACAATATGTCTACAACAGAATAATAGTAAGTCCATTCTAGTCCATAGCTCTTCCCCCAATCCTGAGGAGTCTGGGATGGTGATGTCCATTCCACCTCCAAATGAGAGGGGGCTTATATCCCATGATTAAGATGTATGGGATTATCCTTCCTGCAGCTGCAGATTCTCTCCATTCCCTGAGATGGCCATTGTCCATCATCACCTCCTTTCCAGGTGACTTGGGTGAGTACATTGAGCTGTAGAGTAGGAGTTGCAGCTCCACGGAGATTCCAGGCAGAGCTAGCACATGGGCAGGCCAAAGACTCCAGTCTCTAGAAGTAAACCTACAAACTCCAGCACCACATATAGGTTTGAAGAGAAGGGACTGATGGACCATGTGCAAGGAGGACTTATTTGAGTTCAACTCTGTCACTCTCAGGAGCACAGATTCCAACGTATAGCCCACTGATAAGGCACCAATCTCTGGAGCTATTCCTCCTTCTATAGGACCTGGGTATCTCCAGAGCCCTCAGGAGTCCCTCTGTGTGGGGTGATATCCATTTTGGTGTTCTATGAGATCCTACTGAGGTGTGCATAAGTGTTACCTAAGGGATGATCTCCCGACTCTCTTTGAAGTCTCGTAGCCATATGAACTCATTTGTCTTTACCTTTTCCACCTTTTATTCAAGGTCTTTTTCAAATCATATTGCCAGTTGGCACTTGGTATTAATCCCTCTTTGCCAGGGAAGCTCATCCCGGGGCATCATGTCCCACACTGGGGGGAAGGTAATGCATTCATATGCTGAGTTTGGCTTAGAGAGTGGCCACATTTGAGCAACAAGGAGGCTCTCAGGTGCCACCCCTTAGACACCCCATAACAGTAGGCTAAGTTTCAATTACAAGTGCAAAGACTCATAAGGCTAGTCATCAATAACAAGAACCCATTGGTGGACCAGCCTCATTTGCCAAACCCTGCCCCTGCACTCAAGGGACTGTTTGCTGTCCCTTGGAGAGTGTGGCAGAGCTCTCCAGGCTGGGAAGTCAGTATTCTCTCAATTATTGAGTGATTCTCCACCTACTGACCATGACCAAACCCTTGATCCTTTGAACAATATTATATATCTTTCATGTATATTCAGGTGAACTTCCTCCCATGAAACCCCATCCCAGACACCCCCACCAATGATCCTCTCCTGCCCCCATTGTAACCCTTCTGTGATCTAAACCTTCCTTGAATATGAAGCCCCTATAATAGCTAAATACAATTAATAGGAAAATGAAATAATAATGATAAGTTTAAATGTAAGAGACAGAATACTTGGAAACTTAAAAAAGAAAAACACTAAAAATAAAATTAAAGGATTGGGATATTCAAAAAATGGGAAAAAACAAAAAAATTTTTTTAAAATTAAACATTTTTCCTTATATCACTGCATTTTCGGGTGTCCAGTCTGTACCGTGGCACCTTCCCCCACTCACTCCCCAGTGTCTCCCAAATGTTCATTTAATTTTCAAAGAAGTTTTAGGTCACAGCAAAGTCACACACAGAATACTAGAAATTCTCAAATACCCAGCCTCCTCCTGCTTCCCTCACCCCATATTAAAACCTTTTTGTATGTGGATGGTAACATTGTTATAACTGTTATACACATAGTGAAACACAGCTACTAAACATTGCCAATGGTTTACAGTGTAGTTTACAATTTAGACAGTACAGTTTAATAATTTTCGATGATATTTACCATGTCCTGTGTCCATCACTGTAAGGTAATGAAAAACATTTCCCCTGACAACTAAATATCCCTTGTTTGATCTTTTCTGTTCCTTCCTCCCCATAGCCCTGGGGCACATGACACTCCCCTGTCTTGACTCATTGGATGACAAGATTCAGAGTTACATTCAACAAGAGGTCTTGACACACTGATTATCCTCCCCTATTATGATCCACCCTTGCTCAAAAGAGATGCCCACCTGTCTGTTTCTGGGTGAATAGGTCCTCCCAAAGATGGAGGTCCATTTCCTTCCCACTCACCTTGTGGGTCTCCACTCACCGACACAGCACATTATGACAGGATGAGCACTCACACACTTTCCAGAAGCCTATTCCAGATGCACCCCGTCCTGAATGCCGCCCCATCCTACACCTTAAAGCAGTGACACTTCCTTGTCATATTGCTATAAGAGCATTCCCACTCCTGCACTTTCAACCTCATACCCACAAATCCCGTGTTCACCTGGACCCTCTCCCACCTCTTCCCCCAGAATCCTGGGAATTCTAACCCTCCATTCCTTATCTACCCATCTGTCAACCCTGCGCCACCAAACCCAGTAATATCACTACCCACCTTTCCTATCCTTCACTATGCAACAATACTCTAACTCTTTACCATACAGTATGTCCATTTGGGTGATGGCTCACAAACCTCTCTTCACTTTCTCTCTCTTGTTAACCCATTTTTCAGACAATGGTTCTTAGACACTGCTCTCTTTCTTCAATTCAAATCAGTGAGGTCATGTACTGTACATCCTTCAATGCCTGGCTTGCTTCACTCAACATAAGGTCTTCAAGATTCATCCATGTTATTCCATGTGTTAGCACTTTATTCCTTCTTACAGTTGAGTAATATTCCATTGTAAGCATGCACCACTTTTGTTTATCCATTCATCTGTTGATGGGCACCAGGATTGATTCCAACTTTTGGCAATAATGAACAATCCTGCTATATACATTGGTGTGCATATATTTGTTCTTGTCTTAGCTTTCAATTCTTCTGGGTATATACCCAGCAGTGGAATCGCTGGATCATACAGAAGATCTATAGTTAGTTATTTGCAGAACCTCAAAACTGTCCTCCACAGTGGCTTGACCTTTCCACAATCCCACCAGCAGTGGATGAGTGTTCCTTATTCCTCCACATCCTCTCCAACACTTATGTTGTATTTTGGTTGTCCTGAGTGGCGTAGAGGCGACGGATGTAGGCCATTTTCCATGAGAATATACCATGCAGAACTGGGTGGGAGAGAGTGTGGTCTGTGATGTGAACAGTGGTCTATGCTCGGTGGCAATGCCCCAGGATGTGTGTATCCATTGCAGATGTTGTGCCACACGGAGGAGGAATGGTGGTGTGGGAGGATGTTGGAGGTAATAGCTGCCATTCTGATGGGTGTAAGATGGTATCTCATTGTAGTTTTGATTTGCATTTCCCTAATAGCTAGCTATGTCAAGCATTTTTTCATGTGCTTTTTAGCCATTAGTATTTATTCCTTGGAGAAGTGTCTTTTCAAGTGACTTGCCTATTTTTTAAATGGGTTGTTTGTCTTTTTATTTTTGAGGTGTAGGATTTCATTATATATGCAGGATATTAGGCTCCTATCAGATATATGATTGCCAAATATTTTCTCCCATTGGGTAGGCTGCCTTTTTATTTTCTTAATAACATCCTTTGAGGTGCAGAAGTTTTTAATTTTGAGGAGATCCCATTTATATATTTTTTCTTTTGCTGCTCGTGCTTTGGGTATGAAGTTCATGAAACCATTTCCTATTACAAGGTCCCATAGGTGCTTCCCTACATTATCTTCCAAGGTCTTTATGGTTTTGGCTCATATATTTAGATCTTTGATCCATCTTGAGTTGATTTTTGTATAAGGTATGAGATGGTATTCCTCTCTCATTCTTTTGGTTATGGATATCCAGTTCTCCAAGCACCACTTGTTAAAGAGGCCATTCTCTCCCAATTAAGTTGGCTTGGTGGCTTTGTCGAATATCAGATGACTGTATATGTGAGGATCTATATCAGAGCTCTCAATTTGGTTCCATTGATTAGTATGTCTATCCTTGTGCCAATACCATGCAGTTTTCAGCACTGTAGATTTGCAGTATGTTTTCAAGTCAGGTAATGTGATACCTCCAACTTCATTTTTCTTTTTCAATATGTCTTTGGCATTACAGGGCCTCTTACGTTTCCAAATATATTTTATAGTTAATTTTTCCAGTTCCTTAAAAAATAGTGTTGAGTTTTATTGGGATTGCATTAAATCTGTAGATTAGTTTGGGTAGGATGAACATCTTGATGATGTTTAGTCTTCCAATCCATGAACAGAGAATATTCTTCCGTTTATTTAAGTCTTCTTTGATTTCCTTTAACAGAGTTGTGTAGTTTTCTGTATATGAGTCCTTTGCATCTTTAGTTAAATTTATTCCTAGGTATTGATTCTATTAGTTATTTCTGTAAATGGTATTTTTTTCTTGATTTCCTCTTCAGATTGCTCATTACTGGTGTACAGAAATGCTACCATTTTTGAGCATTGATCTTATAGCCTGTGACATTAGAGAACTCCTTTATAAGTTCTAGAAGCTTTGTCATAGATTTCTCAGGGCTTTGTACATATAGGACCATGTCATCTGCAAATAATGAAATTTTTATTTCTTCTTTTCCAATTTAGATGCTTTTTATATATTTTTCTTGCCTCAGTGCTTGAGCAGGTACTTCTAAGACAATGTTAAATAAGAGTGGTGATAGTGGGCATTCTTTTCTTGTTCCCAATCTCAGAGGGAAGGCTTTTAGAATTTCACCATTGAAGATGATTTTAGCTTTGTGTTTTTCATATATACCCTTTATCATAATCAGAAAGTTTTCTTCTATTCTTATCTTTTGCTGTGTTTTTATCAACAAAGAGTGCTGTATTTTGTCAAATGCTTTTTCCGCATCTATAGAGATAATCACGTGATTTTTTTCTTTCATTCTGTTTATGTGGTGTATTATGTTGATTGATTTTCTTATATTGAATCATCCTTGCATATCCAGGATGAAACCCACTTGGTCATGGTTTATAATTCTTTTGATATGTTGTTGAATGCGATTGGCAAGTATTTCGTTGTGGATTTTAGTACCTAGGATCATTACAAAAATTGGTCTGTAATTTTCCTTTCTTGTGGCATCTTTGTTTGGCTTTGATATTAGGGTATTGTTGGCATCATAGAATGAGTTAGGCAATATTCCTTCTACTACTATTTTTTGGAAAAGCTTAAGCATGATTGGTGTTAGCTCCTTCTGGAATGTTTGCTAGAATTCAGATGTGAAGCCATCTGGTCCTGGGCTCTTCTTAGTTGGGAGGTTTTTGATGATTGAGTCTATCTCTTAACTTGTAATTGGATTGTTGAGTTCATCAATTTCTTCTTTCGTCAATGTAGGGTGTTTGTGTTTCTAGAAATTTGTCCATTTCCTCTAAATTATCATTATTTTTGGCATATAATTTTTCAAAGTATCCTCTTATGATACTCTTTATTTCTGTGGGATCAGTAGTGATATCCCCTTGCTCATTCTTTATTTTGTGTATTTGCATCTGTTCTCTCTTATTTTTTGTTAATCTGGTTAAGGGTTTGTCAATTTTATTGATCAACTCGAAGAACCAGCTTTTGTTTTTTTTAATTTTTTCTAGGGTTTTCTTATTCTCTATTTCATTTAGTTCTTCTCTTTCTTTGTTATTTCCTTCTTTCTACTTCCTTTACATTTAGTTTGTTGTTGTTTTGCCAATGCCTCCAAGTGAGCAGTTAGGTTGTCAATTTTAGCACTTTCTTCTTTTTTAATATATGTGTTTATGGCTATGAACTTCCCTCTCAAGACAGCTTTGGCTGCAGTCCATAGGTTTTAATATGTTGTGTTGTCATTTTCATTAGTTTCCAGGTAGTTACTGATTTCTTTTTTTTTTTTTAAT
>JAQZBX010091141.1:0-12424 GCA_029593785.1 Cabassous unicinctus
CTGCCAGACCAGTCCTCCCCATCCCCTCCTGCCCACCTCCCTGCCCTGCTGTCTCCTGGGAGTCCTCAATCTCGCCTTACCCAGGTGTTTTACTCCAACTATAAAACCACGGGCCAAAGCCCCTCAAGAAAGGCTTCTATCTCACAGGTTCTCACGGCCCCAGCCCCCCGCACGGCACAGGCCCCACGGCCAGGCTTCCCTCCCCTGCGCCTGGATTCCCAGTCGTCTCCTCTCTGCCGGGGCCTTTCTTACCTGAGCCTCCCCACCCACCTGAAAGTGACCGTTTTCATCATTTCAGCCAGTGCCATGCCCGCCCCCACCTCCTGACTTCCAGATTCTGACCTGAATGTGACTGCTAAGAAAAGCTATTAGAGAGCAGCAGGGGCCAGGCCAGCACATTGCCTGTTCTGTGAAATGGGGGTGACGTGGTGCTGGGGACAAACAGAAGGGTGTGTGTACACGCTCGAAAGGGTCCTGGAGCACACTCAGAATCGCAAGCGGACACACTCGCCCTGCTTGGTGGCTTGGCTTTGGCGTTCTTTCCTAGCCTTGCCTGTGTACAGGGGCACCTACAAAGCCCTGGCCTGGCAGCCTCCAGGACCTGGGTGTAGAAGCCAGGAGCTCACGCACAGCTTACAGTGTAAGGAGATGTGGAACATGGAAGGCAGGACGCTGCACACACTCCACGTTCAACCGCAGCTGTCAACTGAGCATTTAGAATCTCGTTGCCTATCAGTCGCTCTTCGCTGTCCTAACTTCTTCTACTGGCCACTCCTGTGGAACCACTTTCCCTGGACAGTGAAAATCATTCTTGGAAGCTTTGTTTCCAGATGCTGACTCAATATCAGGGTAAAATCGGCCCCTTCCTATCAAAGGCAACCCGTCTTGGGCAAACAGGCCGTTGGAGTTGAGAACACAAAAGACCTGTTGGAAATGTGGACAAGAGGTTTGGGGCAGGTGGAGCCATCATGGATGGACTGGGCCACGGACCTGGGGGTGCAAGCAGAGAGAGAAGGGAGAGGCGCCATTTTTTGGAGAGGAGGCCGCATGTCCATAATGTGTATAAATGTATATAATGATCATTAGCAGCGATTCAGCTGTCTGCTGCTGGTTTGCAAGATAAATTGCATTAATCAACACGATGCCTTCAGAACTTTGGGCGAGCCGTTTCTTATGCTAATTGGGCCACTTAAAGTAGACTGTCATTGCACAGATTTCAGGCTGCCAAGACAATTACTGGCATATGCAGGCCCCTCCCTCCCAGCCCCCTCCCCCTCACCATCACCTTTCTTTTTAAAATATAGTATTAATGAGAAGAAGTATGCTAATTACCTGGCCAAAAATAAAACCCTGAAAGAAGGGGGTGTGGGTAAGGGTATGACCGGCAGGGAAGCTTGGGTCACCTTGATTGCAGTAGGAGGTGCTCTCTGGGTGGGGACACCCCAGGAAAGGAGATCAGATCCCCCAGGCCTGCTGCCCTGCTGGTGCCAGTCCTTGACTTGTCCCCCTTCCCCTGCTGACACCCCATGCATCCTGGGGCTGGGGATCCCAGAGTCCAAGGGTCTGGGTCAGGAGAAGCCGACAACTCTAGAACCAGACATTTTGAGCCTTCTAGACTCCAAGAGATAAAGGAACATTTGAGAGGCCACCCAATTTCAGCCTGACTCCCTGGAAAGACCCTGGATGGAGCAAAGCCAAGTTTATCACCTGCTGCACTAAGACTCTCCCTTGGCAGAGGGATTTCTATCAATTCTTGCTCCTGAATCCGTCTCTAACATGTCCCCCTCCTAAATCCCACCGTCACAGCCTAGACCTCCAGCTGGCCCTCCCCTGGAATCCTTGCCCGCTCCTCACGTTTCATGGGGGCAGCTAGAACGGGCTCCCGAAAGGCACTTCCGGTCATGCCCCACGCGTTCCAGTGGCCATCCATGGCTGTGGGGCCAAGTCCCCACACCTGGGCTTGTCACACAGGGCCACCCTGACCAGCTCCCTACTTGCTTCTCCCCACCCCCTCCTGCTGCTCCTTCCCCTCCCCCTCTGGACCTGTGAACTCTGTGCAGCACCTCACCCCACCCCGTGCAGATACTCTGTGCAGACCCCTCTGTCGTCACCCACTCTGTGTAGCCCCCTTCTGTGAAGGCCCCCTCTGTGCAGTCTCCCCATTCTGAGCAGCCCCTCTCTGGCAGTCCACCTCTGTGCAAGCCCCCCACTCATTGCAGCAGCCCCCTGCACCCTGTTCAGCCGCCCACCCTCTGCCCCACTTACCACACTTTCTGCCTCAGAGCCTTTGCTCCTGCTGAACCTCTGCCCAAACGCCCTTCTCAGCCTCGTGCTCCTGGCAAACTCCTGTTTGTCCCACAGGAGTCAACTGAACCAGCCCCCCTCTAGCAATTGGCCCCGATGGGCCTGGCCCAAGCCCCTGGTGGGCCTCCTCTGACTTGCACTGTCCATTTCCAGGGTGGGGCCGCTGCCTCATTCCAGGTGCACTCTCACTCTTAGCACGGTGCCTGGTCCACAGCCCACGCTCAGTAAGGGTTTGTGCAGCCAGTGGATGCAAACTTCTATTGCCTTTTGAGTAAAAAAAGAAATTCTCTCTCGGGCCTATGTGTAATCCCTCCTGCTCTAACTTAGTCCCGCTGCATCCTCTTCAGGTTCTCTCCTTCTTCCATAAGCCCCCAGAGAAGGAGACGAGGGCCAAGCCACCAGAGGCAGCTGCGTCTCCAGGCTGAGGCGCCCAGCCCAGGCCCTCCGGCTTGGTCTTGGAAGCATCCCAATTTCTCCAGGCACCTCTGTCCCACTTCTTTTTGATCCTCTACAGACACCACTCTCCCCCTCCCCCTCCACCCCCACCCCGGAGGAGGATACATAGTCCTGTTCTTGATTCCAGTTCAGATCAGGGGGGCTGGCCCCATCCCGAGAAAATGGGAACATTGCAGGGCCCTGGCCTTGTCTCTGGGTTTCCTAACGTTGCTTCCACGAAGAGTGAGTACCCCTCTGACCGTGTCCGGCCTCCCCTCCTGCTTCCTGTGGCCCCGTGGAAGCCTGTCCTCTTCCCAAGCCTCTTTTCAGGCCCATCCACATGCCTTGACACCCTGCTCCGTCCTCATTCATTCCACCTTTAGAGCCAGTCCAGCACTGCCAGGGGCCACCTTTATCAGGTTGGGGCCCCAGGCCCCCCACCCCACAGCCCCTCTCCCCTGGAGCAGCATCACACTAGGCAAGCCCCTCTCACACCCAGAGTGACCCTGAAGGGGCTCCTCTCCTGCACAGCAGGGCTGTGCCTTGTCTCAGTAAGTGGGTGATGATAAAGTTTCCAGGAGAACAGAGGGGAGAGGGAGGGACACAAGGGAAGGTGCCTGATTGCTTGGTCTGCTGAGCACCTGTACCAAGGCCAAGGCAAGGTCAAGGGCATTTGACCCCACCGCATCCTGTCCCTTGAGCTGCAAGGCCAGGCAAGTGGCAGAGGAGGTCCACCTTGGGCCAACTTGTTCCGGAGGCCTGGGTAAGGGGTGCATGGGGGGAGGGCATTATAGAGTGAGGTGGCGGAGCCCCCCCAAGCCCAGGACCCCTGGTGTGGGGATGGACAGGGTCCAGGAGAGGGCGCAAGTCCAGAAGGGAAAGACATTTGACCCCAAATAACAGATGCAAAAACTGAGGTTCAGAGGGATTAAATGTGACTTCTGAGTCTGAGTCCTGTCCTCTTTCTGCAAGAAGAGAGAAAGGGCAGCAGGAGAGAAGGGCCTGCCAAAGGCAGAGCAGACAGAGGCGGAGACAGGAGCTGGGGAGGCAGCACAGGGCCAGGCAGCAGGAGTGGACAGCACCTGGAGGCCAGGCCAGAAGGGGGTGGCAGGGAGGAAGGGAGGGAGCAGCCGGCCCTGCTGACCTCAGGCCCCGGGCCTCACATCCCCCAACCCTCTCTGCCTTGCTCTCCCCATGTCTCTGTGTCACCTGATTGGCCCTGTCTGACCCTGAGCTGGAGCCAAGAAATCCATCTAGAGGAAGGGCCAAAGGGGTCCCCCAGGGAGGTGGCAGAGAGGCCCCCACCTTGGACGGTGCCCTAACCTGGCAATCCGGAGCCAACTCCTGCCCTGCCAACCCAGGCCAGAGCAGCCAGGCCAAGGAGGGCCGAACTGTCTGATCCCCGCCCTCCTAGCCTCTGGGAAGCCCTCCTGGCTGCTTCCAGGCCCTGGGGCCCCTCCAGTGGCCTCTCAACTCCTTCATCCCAGGAAGTCAGATCTGACCTCAACACATTCACTCACACACCCTCACACCCTTGCACACCCTCTCTCCCACACACACATAGACTCCCACACATACTTGCACACGTGTACATACACTTACACACATGCTCAGACACATGCATGGACACTCACAAATCTGCACACTTGCACATAACATGCACATGTGTACATACTCACACATGCGCACGCTCACATGCATGGCCACATGCACACATTCCTGCACACACATGCCCTCACTTCCCAGTGGCTCCCGTCTGGCCCCTCACCCTTTCCTTGCTAAGCCTCCTCTCCTCACTGGAGCCAGAGTGCCCCAAGGCAGCTTCAGGGCAGGCTCTGACTTGCCCCACGCCAGGCGGGTGCTCGGGAGGGGGGCAGGCAGGGCCATGGGAGGAATCACCAGTAGAGGGGTCTGGGGCCTTCAGTCTTTTTGAGGTGAGTGAGGAGGAAAACGGGTGGAGCACTGAAGGCCTCCTGGGAGAGGGCGGGGGCGGGGGCTCTGGGCAGAGGCAGGAGAGGGCCCCCAGCAGGGGGGAGCAAGGGCATCTCTGGGACCTTTTCCAGGGTAAAAGCAGATACTCAGGTGCAGAGAGGCATGGCCGTGGGGGCGGTTCCACAAACCTCTTATGAATAAGTGAATAATTGGCACAGAGTCCCTCCATTGATGAGCACAGCAGCGTCTTCCACGGGAGGGCCAAGGAGAAATCTTCCCTGCATGGCCCCTGTTGCCCACCTGCTTAGCCAGAGAGGCTGGGGGTGAAGGGGAGACTTTGGAGACCCCCTAATGCACTAGGGCTCCCACTTCTTTTCCCAGCACTGTCTACAGTGAGACTCAGCAACCCCATCTTCATAGCACGGGTGCTGGGCTGCCTGGGGAGTTCCCTGAAGTCTGCTTCCCAGCTTCTCACCTTAGCTGGCAGCTCTTCCTCTGACTTTCCTTTCTGAGCCAGAGCCTGTCCTTTCCTCGCCTCCCGCAACCCTTCCATCAGCAGGTCCTGGAGGCTCCGTCTCCACCACCTCTCAGACCCACCACCTCTCCCATCCCAGCTGCCACCCTGGGCCCTCCACCATCCTCTGAGATGAGCACATCAGTTTCCCTCTTCCTCTCCGACCCTCCAGTCTGGTCTCCAGTGTTCAGGTCAGGGCACTCCCCTCTTTCTTGCCCACCAACAACTCCCTGGGGTTACAAGGCCCTGCCAGGCAGCCCTGCCAGCTTCCCCAGCCCAGCCCTGCCCTGTCCCTCACGTCACCCCAGCTTTCTCCAAGCACCTCCCTCCTGCCAGACTCCCCAGGGCCTTTGCACAAGCAGCTCCCATGGTCGGCAGGGCCCTTCCCACCTTCCCCCATCCCCACTGGCTCTTGGCCTCAGTCTCAACATCACCTCCTCAGAGATGCCCTTTCCCACCTCCCCATCCCCACAGCACTTGCCATCATTGATTGTAATCCCTACACAGTCTGTTTCCTTACATGATGCAGCCATACCTGGCACATAGTAGGTGCTCACTGAACCTCCCACACATGATAAAGACAGATCCCTTCTGGGATGTCATTTATGAAACTGGCCAGTCTGTCATACTCCTTTCCCACTCTGCATCCATTCCCTGCCTCCTCCCTGGGGGCCCAGCACCCCTTCATTCCCTGGCCTCCCCACAACAGCTCCTTCCTTCCAACCAATCATGTTCAGAGCATGTCACCCCTCCCCCCGAGGGATAGACATTTTAGAAGGGCGTCAGGCGAAGGGCACCAGAGACCCATTCCACAGGGCAAGGCCCGGATGGGGTGATTCTAGGCACTGGTTTTGGCCAGTTGGAGGAGGCAGGAGGAGGTGCTGTTTTAGAACTGGTGGGGGTCCCTCATTCCCCACCACCCAAAGGAGTAGAATGTGAGACCACCTCTGCTCCAGGCCCCTGGAGATGGCCTCCACAGCAGGCCAGGAGGCCACGCACAGCACGCCTCTCCCCAGGAAGGCTCCATTTGGAGTAATCAGTTTTTTAATTACTAGTAATTAAATGTGTGTAACCTGCCCAGCTGCCACTTCAGGAACTGGGGCAGAACTCCTGGGGGCTCAGTGGGTCAGGCGCATGCCGGGAGCAGCAGGGCCCCTCCTCAGCCACCTTGGAGCAGTGGAGGGGTGATAGGCAGGTGGAAGTGAGCACCCAGGCACCAGGGGCTAAGCTCCAGACAGTGTGGCTGAGAGGCCCTGGGAGGCAGGGAGGGAGAGGGCTACCTGGGTTGGGGCTCAGGGGTCTCCAGCCTCCTGGGGCCAGGGCCCATCCTTCCCCCAGCCTGGAGCAGCAGGCCAGCCTCCCAGGTCATGCCCAAGAAGCAGCTGCTTGCAGCGGTCCCACCCACCGCCTCCTGCCTCCCACCCACTCCTGAGCATCCTCCACCAGACACCCAGCCTACCATTCCACAGAGCCATGAAGTCTGCCCTCTCCAAACCGAAGCACTTAGTCAATTTCAACATCTACTGAGCATCCATCTGAGCTGGTTGCTGGGGCTGTCTCCAAGGCCAGCCAGCCATCCCTCAGGGAGCCCCCACGTCACACACCCTTCTCTCCAGTTTGACGCTTTGCCTGCCTTTGCTCCCTGGCATCCTTTCCTGTCCCTCCCTATCTCTCCATCGACTTCAGCTATCTCCTGCTCCCCCACTTTATCACTGCTCTCTCCCTTCTAGGGTCTTTTGCAGAACAATTCAAATGAGAGAAAGTAAGCCTCCTTACTTTCTTGTCATTCCCATTTGGGGAATGGCCTGGTGGGAGCAGCCTCTGCTGGGATATAGGCCTTGCCTGGCCGAAGGATACTTTGATTCAAGCCATTCTTGTAGGCTTGAATCCACCTTCCTTCAGTTCTCCCCTCCTCACTGTGTCCCTCCTCCCTCAAACATGGGCTTACCTAGCCTCTGGACAAACAGGAAGAAGGTTCTGGCAGGCAGAGGGGAATTTGGGGCTATGGACATCGATGAGATCAGGGAGGGCACATCCTCCTCTCAGAGTCTCTGTAAAGGGAGAAGCCTTCCTGTGTGCGTCCCCAAAGGGATGAGATCTGGAGGCTGCCAGGCCACGGTCAGGCACCAGCCACTCATGGGCGGGCAGGTGGGGCCACCAGAGTGAAGCCTCTCCTCCTGGAGCCATGGTGTCTTCCACTGTCCTCCCAAATGCGAATGGGACAGCTCATGTTTTCAGGTTCACGAGTCTGCACGGCTTTAAGAGCCCTTTGCCTCTGTGTACAAGGGGATAGCATAGGGACAGTAAGGCAGTGAAGAGTCCAGAAAGTCAAGCACATGCACACAAGGACTGTGCCGCCTGCTAACTCCAGGGGAGCAAACTTTCGTGCCTCACACCAGTTCTTCCAGAATCTAACTGAGGTTCTTCTTGCTGCTGCCAAAGAAGTGTCGTCTTCCCATCACTCTCCTAGAGAGCAAAATGAGCCAAGTGTTACCACTTTTTCCCCCTGGCTCCTGGCCTCTGCCTACAGCACCCCTAGGCTCAGCCACAGCCTGCTGGAGCTCCACCCCAGAACTGCCCTCAGCACCAGTTCCCTGGGGTCCTGTGGGCAGGCATGTTGGGGAAATATGCTCCTCAATGGTCCGAGCCAGCCACATGCCCGCCCTTGCAGGACGCAGCTGCTCTGGAAGATTCAGAAATGAACTATATCGAGCAAGCAGTTGCTGAACAGTGAGGTCCCACAGTCCTGAGTGGGGACGGATCAGAGAAGGAGCAAGCTGAGGGGAAGGGGTTGATTTTGGGGTGACCTACTTGGCTCCCTGGAGAAACCAGACTCTTAGAAGTCTTTGGAGAATGGGTAGGAATTTGGTAGGAGAGAGACCGTTCCAGACAAGGGGACAGCATGGGTAAAGGTGGGAACTGGGAACAAGCCTGGCAGGAGTGGGAGGTGAGGGTCTGGGGACTGGGGAGGCTGGATGGCATCTGCTGCACACACATGCACACACCAACTTGTTCACACACATATTCCCGGACAGCCAGGGTTTGCAGGGCACGGAGCGCAGGCAGTGCTCAGGTGCTCACGGTGGAGAGGTGGAGGATGATGTGTGTGCACAGACTGGCCACCCCATGTACTCGCCCAGGCGCCCAGCCTGCATGCATATGCACATGCACACACAAACATGCACGCATGCCGTCCCCACTCCCAGCCACGCTGGGGGAAGAGCACAAAGCCAGGCTGCAAAGGCACCTCTCTCAACCCTTAGACTGCACCTGGGCGCCACCTGGTGGTTGTCTGGAGGCCTGTGCCCTCCAGAGTTTCCAGCTTCTTGGAGCATTGGGATGTAAGACCCCTAGGTGACAAAGCTGGCAGGTACGCTGATCACACACACTCATATGCACACACACGTGTGCAGTCCTCAATGGCTGGTCATAACATGAGGCCCACACCCAAATACACACAGAAAACTCCCCCAGACACACGTGGAAACACACACAGTCGTTCTCGTTCACACTGCTCTTTTACCTCTTCTCACCAAATAAAATTTAGAAAGTAAGAGTAGGAAAAATGGTTCTTGACCCAGCAGAAAGGTAACCACAGCAAACGTCTGTGTTTCCATTCAGCTTTGTCTGTTCTGAGCACACCGTGTTTGCTCTCCTATAGTTTCTAGTTTGCACATCTACCTGGGGCCCACGTGATTCTGAGACCTCCTCCTTTGGCGTAAGAACTGGGGTGGGCTGTGCACGCCAACCCCACTTGAGTGTGTGTGTGCACTCACCCAGACACACCTACGGCAGGGGAACCCCCAGGGGAAAGACTGGGGGCCAGTCACATAAGCCCTCGTGTCACCACCCAGAGGCGTCCTTGTGCTAACAGGAATGGTAGTTAAGCATGCTCTCTTGCATTTGTTTTGTCCTGTGTGGCTCACAGCACACCTTTACGTACATTAGCTCAAACGTTAGCTATTATTTCCCCAATGGTGGCACTGACGCTCAAGGGAGGCTGACTTGCCCAGGCTCACACCGCTGGGAGGTGGCTGCAGGGACCCCTGTTTCCCTCCCACTTGGCCTGGGCTCTGGTCTGTGCTGCCTGGGGAGGACGGGGGCAGGTGGGGTCCTGGACAACAGCATCCCCGAGCTCCGCCACTGCCCAGAGGTGCCATTTCCAGTGGCCGGGCGATGGGGACGAGGGCGGGAAGAGGGGCGGAGCACTTGCCCTGGGCCAACTTCCCACTCCTGCTAAGCGCTTTATAGCCCTCCCAGAGGCCTCCTCGCCCCTCTATGCCCTTCCCCACCAGGGCTGCAGCTGCAAGAAACAGACCCTGGGCTCAGCCACTCTGTGAGAGGGAGGCTGCCCCTGTGCTCAGAGAAGGTCGCTGTGTCTAAGGGCCCTGGTGACAGCAGGTGGGGAGCAGGAGGATTGGGAGGAGGGGGAGAGGCTGCCGCGTGCCTGTGTGCATGTGCATGCATGTGTGTGCATTTGTGCACGTGTGTGTGCGCTATGCTATTGCCCCCCAGTCTAAAGTCCTGTATGGATGCAAAATGGCCACAGCCTCCCTGGGACAGAATTGCCAGGGACAGCTCCAGGAGGCTGGAAGGAGGCGTGTGGAGGAGGAGGATATAGGATGGGGCTGGCATCTAGGATGAACTCCCATACCCCCCATCCTCCTCCTGAGAGGAGACTGGAACACACATCTCACACACACACACACACACACACACACACACACACACACAGTGAACTCCACAGACAGCGCAGCCTGCAATCACCTATTTGGTTAGACGACAAACAGGGAGAGTGGGCGAGTCCTATCAGGGAGACCTAGGTCAATCAGAGAGGGGTGGGGTTAATCAGGGCTGACTTCCTGGAGGAGGAAGGTCTTGAGTCCAGAGAAAAGTAAGAGATAGATAAGTGCCTTCTGTGTGGCAAGCATTGTTAGCAGCTTCATATGAATAGCTGATATAATACACACCACAACCTTTTCAGTAGTAATTATCATTTCCCTTTTTGTGACTGAGAAACTGAGGCTCAGCCAAGTTAAATAACCTGTTCATGTCATGCAGCCAGTAAGGGTCAGAGCTGCGATGGAAACCTTGGTCTTCCTGGATCTTTTATCATTAGACAATCCTAGAGTCAGAAGGCATTTAAGCAGGTGTTGGGTCAAACTCCACCCCAGGTGGCATCCCCTCAGGAACCCACTGATGGCAGCCCACGAGCCCCTGCTGGGGCACAGTCCCTGCTCTCCATGCTGCAAGGTGTCCTGTGCCTTTGCTGAAACAGGAGAAGCGCCCGTCTGAACCATCTAGACAGTTGCAAGGCCCTGCCACGTTCTGACCCCCAGAGCTGGGTGGAAAACCTTTACACTCCACCCCTTCCTGCTTTCCAGCCGCACCCTTCTGGGCCTGAGTGGCTCCATCTCCTTCAGCCCTCCTCTTGGAAGGCAGCTTCCAGGAACCACCCCTTAAAATGCGGGCCGACATGGACATCCTCAGCCTGTGTCTGAGAACACTGCGTGTTTTCACATCAATGTCCCCACGTGGGCTGCAGCCCTGACTTCCCCTCCTGTTGGCAGGGACTGGACCCCTGAGCTTGTAGCCCAGTGGCGGTGATTCTCTGGGCTTTCTGGGGCTCCCGATTACACAGGACAGACCCAAGCCCACACTCCCTGTGAGGTCCCCCACATGCCCACACTCCCAGGGCATGCTGAACCCAACCAGGTGGCCAGCCCCCCAGCAAGGGCTCTTCCTTGCCAGCGAAGGTGGTTCTCAGCACTGTCCCAACTTGAACCAATTGTTCTAAAGAAGAGAAATCCAGCATTTTCTGTGGGAATGCAAGGGAGCTGAGTCCTCACAGTAGCTGGGACTTCAACTTGACGTCAACAGGAGCATTTCTGACTCACAGGAGGCGTGAGCTTCCCATCATGGGAGGCACTCAAGGGGACTGCATGAGCCCCTGGGGAGCTGCAGGCTGTGGGGTTGCGGCCAGTGTCTCGTGGGTGGTGGGGTTCGACCCCTTTCATCTGCTCTGAGTCTGTGGTTCATGCCCACTGGCGTCTTCCTCAGCATGGACACGTTCTTCAAGAACAAGAGGATTCTGTGGGGACAAGGTCTTGCGCTGACCACGCATTCATTCATCTGCTCATTCCTTTGTTCACCCACGTGGAGTGCCCTCTCCTGCCTCCCAGTCGCACAGGCCTGAGGATGGGCCTGACTGGTGAGCACCCTTCTAGTCTCCCACAGGACATTCTTCAAGAACAAGCCACGGCCACATCTGCAGTACTTTGGTTTCAGTGCAACCATCTGAGGAAATCCAGCAGACCCCTGCCTGTGGGCCTCAGTCTGGCAGGCCCTGGTGCAGGAGAGCGGGAGAGAAATGCTGTGATGCTGCCTCTGGGGCCCAGATACTGCCTCTGGGGCCCAGGGCCTCTGCCACCTGCTTGGGGGACCTCCAGCTCAGCCAGGACTGAGCCCCGCCCAGCAGGCAAAGGCATAAGCCAGCATTCCCCGCCAGCTGATGCAGCACGTCTGAGTCAGGACGGATGCCCCAGCCTGTGTGCTGTTGGCACTGGGGAAGGTTTCCCGAGGCTGGGTGTGTGGGGAACGTGTGCTCAGCACAGAAGATGCAACCCCAGGCTGGGCCCTGTGGTGGGGTTCAGGAAGAGGAGACCCACCCGGTTTCACCAAGGGACCATGGGAGCAACTGAAGATTTTTGAAGAGGAAAGGGCCTAAGAAAGCAGTGCTTTCCAAGGATGAATATGGTGCCAGCATGTGGGAGGCACCATATGAGGAAAAACAATTGGACACATGGAATCCCAAGGCAGACCTTCCCCCCCCACCCCTGCTCCCCTCCTGCCATGTTTGTTCACTGGCAGGGAAAAACCACGTGTCCACACAAAATACAGCCTGGGAGGACAACTCCCAGGCCTTTGTACACAACATGACCGCAGGCATAGGTACACAAGCAGGCACAGCGGTGTGCCTACACGTGTGCTGACATGAATGGATCCATGCATCCACGTGCAAGGACTCACACAGCTAAGCTCAGGGAGCACCTGCCCCCAGGCCCGTGGCAGCCCCCACTTTCCAGTAATGCTGCCCATTCGGGGTGCAAGCACTCCCCCTCCCAACCACTGAGGGAGTGGTTTGGTGTCAGGGTAAAATTTATCATCATTATCCTAATATCATCTCCAGGCTCGGCAGTGGCAGCAGCTAAAGAAAATACCAAGGCTTAACTTGGGGCA
>JAQZBX010091142.1:0-12433 GCA_029593785.1 Cabassous unicinctus
AAAAGGAAATAAATAAAGATTAGAACAGAGATAAATAAAAGAGAAAAAAAATTAAAAATAGAAAGAATCAACAACACCATAATTTGTTTCTTTGAAAAGATCAATAAAATTGGCAAGCCTTTCACTAAACTGATGAAGAAAAAGAGAGAACACAAATGACCAAAATCAGAAATGAAAAGGGGGACATTATTATCAACTCCACAGAAATAAAAAGGACTATAAGAGGATAATAAGAACAACTGTATGCCAATAAATGAGATAATCAAAACGAAATGGACAAATTCTTAGAAACACCAATTACCTACACGGACTCGAGATGAAATAGAAGATCTCAACAAAGAAAAACAAGTAAAGGGATTGAACCAGTCATCATAAACCTCCCAACAAAGAAAAGCTCAGGACCAGAAGGCTGCACAGGGAATTTCACCAAACATTCCAAGAAGAATTGACACCAATCCTGCTCAAACTCTTCCATAAAGCTGAAGATGAAGAGACACACCCTAATTCAACCTATGAGGCCAATATCATCCTCATTCGAAAACCAGATAAAGATACAATGAGAAAAGAAATTTAAAGACCAATATCCTTTATTAATATAGATGTAATGATCCACCAAAAAATACTAGCAAACTAAACCCAACAACTTTTAAAAGAATTATACACCATGAAGAAGTGGTATTTATCCAAGGTATTCAAGGGTGGTGCAACATAAGAAAAACAATTTGTGTAATAGATCAATGATTAGAAAGAAGGAAAGAAAAACACATGAGCATCTCAAGTGATGAAAAAAAGACATTTGACAAAATCTAGCATTCTTTGGTGATAAAAGCACTTAGAAAACCAGAATAGAAGGAAACATACTCAACTTGATAAAAATCATATATGAAAAACCCACAGATAATCTCATACTTAATGGTGAAAGACTGAAAGCTCTCCCTCCAAGATCAGGAAAAAGATAAGTGTGTTCACTGTCACACTGCTATTCAGCATTGCAGTGGAAGTTCTAGTCAGAGCAATTCAGTAAGAAAAATAAATAAAAGCCATCCACATTGGAAAGGAATAAGTAAAAATCCCTGTTTGCAGATGGGATGATTCTGTTTACAGAAAATCCTGAAAAAATCCACAACAAAGCTCTTGGAGCTAATAAAGGTATTCAGCAAAGTAGCAGGGTAGATCAACATGCAAAAATCAGTAGTGTTTCCATACATTAGAAATGAACAATCAGAAGAAGAAATAAAGAAAAAAATTCCACAATATGAAATAAAAGAATAAAATATTTAGGAATAAATATAACCAAGGCTATAAAGGACTTGGACACAGAAAACTACAAACATTACTAAAAGAAATCAAAGAAGACCTAAATAAATGGAAGGATATCCCATGTTCATGGATTGGAAAACTAAATAATATTAAGAAGTCAATTATACCCAAAGTGATTTACATATTCAATGCACTCCAATCAAAATTCCAATAACCTTCTTTGCAGAAATGAAAAAGTCAATCATAAAATTTACATTAAAGGGTAAGGGGCCCAGAATAACCAAAGAATTGTGGCAGTTTGAGATTATTTTATGAATCCCCAAAATAGAAAGACTATGTTTGTAAATTAATTATTCCTCTGGGTGTGATACCCTTTGATTGCATTAAATTCAGCTGAGGACCTTTGATTAGATTACTTGATAAGATCTCTTTAGGGCTTTTGATTGGGCTACTTCAGTAAGGCATAACTCAGATTGAGTTTCCATCCCATTGCTGGATCTGATATAAATAGAAACACAGAGAAAGCAGACAGAGATAGACACAAGAAGAAAGAGTGCTGTCATTTTTTTTAATGCTTCCATGAGACAGAAAGAAGGCAGCTCAAACAGCTGAGGCCCCAGGGAGAGATGAGCTATTTGCCTGATATCTTACAGCTGAAATTGGGAAGAGAACAGAACAGGAAGCCCCAAGAGACAAGCTCTATGTAAGCTTGCAGCTGAAATTGGGAAGAAAGTGGAGCAGATGAGCCATTGAGAGGAAGCCTGGAGGGGAAGGAGAGATGAGGCAGAAAACGTCTGCCATCTTGCTTCAACACATGGCAGGTGACTTTGGTGAGAAAGCACCTCTTATGGTGCCTTGAGTAAGACTTTTCATGGCCTTGAAACTGTAAACTTTTACCCCAAATAAATCCCAATCAGAAAAGCCAACAGATTTCTGGCAGTTTGCATCAGCACCCCTTTGGCAAAGTAATACAGAAATTGGTACCAGGAGAGTGGTGCTGCTGCAATTACCAAAAATGCTGGGACAGTTTTATAAATGGGTAAGGGATATTTTTTAGAGGAATTGTGAGATGCTTGATAAAAAAGGCCTAGATTGCTTTGAAGAGACTGTTGGTAGGAATATAGACCCTAAAGTTATTTCCAGTGAGGCCTTAGTAGGAAATGATGATACTATTAGTGGAACCTGAAGGAAAGTCAATCATAAATAATACCAAACTGCTACAAGACCCAAAACAATAAAACTCCTAGAAGAAACCACACAGAGGCATCTTCAGAATCCTGTGTTAGACAATGGTTTCTTAGACTTTAAACTCAAAGCACAAGCAATGAAAGAAAAAATGGATAAATGAGATCTCATCAAAATAAAAAACTTTTGTGCATCAAAGGAATTTAACATGAAAGTAAAAAGATAACTGTGCAATGTAAGAAAATATTTGGAAACCACATATCTGATAAGGGTTTAATATCTATAATATATAAAGAAATCCTTCAACCCAACAGCAAAAAGACAAACAACCCAAATTTTTTAAAAAATGAACAAAAGAATTGAATAGACACTTCTCCAAATAAGATATACAATTGGCCAAAAAGCACATGAAAAGATGCTCAACATCATTAGCCACTAGGGAAATGCAATCAACACCACAATGGGATACCATTTCACACCAATAAGAATAGCTACTATTAATAAAAACAGAAATTTACAAATGTTGGAGAGGATGTGGAGAAATAAGAACACTCAGTCATTGCTGGTGACTATGTAAAATAGTGCAGCTGCTGTGGAAGATATTTTGAGAGTTTCTCATAAAGTTAAGTATAGAATTACCGTATGACCCAGAAATCCCACAATAGTTATATACTCAAAAGAATTGAAAGAAGGGACTAAAACAGATATTGCACACCGATGTTCATAGCAGCATTATTCACAATTGCTGAAAGGTGGAAGCAATCCAAGAGCTCATCAATTGATGAATGGATAAACAAAATGTGGTATATGCATACAATGCAATATTATCCAGCCATAAAAAGGAATGAAGTTCTGATACATGCTACAACATGGATGGCCTTGACATCATCATGTTCAGTGTAATAAGCCAGACACAAAAGGACAAATATTGTATGATCACACTGATATGAAATATTTAGAATAAGCAAACTCATAGTTTCAGAATGTAGAATATATTACCAGTGGATGGGGTGGATAGTGAATATGGACTTAAGAATTAAAATGTGCAGAGTTTCTATTTGGGATGATGGAAAAGTTTTGGTAATCGTTGGCAGTGATAGTCGCACAATATTGTGAATGTAATTAATAGGACTAAATTATATATTTGAATGTTGTTAAAAAGGAAAATGTTACATTATATGTATTTTACTAGAATAATTTTTTTAAAAAGCCATGAACTCTCACAACACAAAACAGTGAACCGTAATTTAAACTATGGACTACAGTTAACAGTACAATTATGAAAATGTGCTTTCAACAATTATAACAAAAATACAACACCAATGCAAGGTGTTAATAATAGGGTAGTATATGGGAATCTTTTATTTTATGCATGACTTTTCTGTAAACCCACAACTTCTTTAATAAAGGGAAATGCAATGACTTAAATGGATTATACAAAATCAAAGTTTACTTATCTCTCACTCTGAGAAAGGAGTTCAGGGCTGGTAGAATGACTTGGCAATACTGAGGACCAGATTTCATTCATTATTTTACTCTGCCATCTTGAGGGTGTTATACACATCTGTATGTTCATAGGCAGGATCTTCTCCACTTCCATATACCAGTCTAGAGGAAGAGGCAAGGTCAAGAAGTGCTATACACCACTCTGCTCCTATTCCTTTGGCCTCAGTTAAATGTCATGGCCATACAGTTCTGCAAGGGAAGTTGGAAAATTTGGTCTCGACCTGGGGTACTACATATCCCCTTAAATCTTCTCTTATAGGAGAATGGAGGAATGGGTATTGGAGTTTAACTAACATTATGCCACATAAAGAGAAAGATCCTGGGAAATGATAGAAGGAAAAGAACCAGAAAGAATCAGACAAGACCAGATCTAACAGTAGTGAGAAGGAAAGAAAAATGAAAACCATATCTGCATTGAGTATTATTTATAGTTTATTGTATATAGTTGTGTTTAAATTACCTTTGTTGTTAAAACAAAACAAAGAACATTTCACAGGGTAGACTAATTTTCCAAGTCCTTTGTGAGTGAAGGCAATGGATATACATTGGTAAATAAAGCTGGTTGGACTATACTGAATTTTGTCATGAATTCTAGGCATGTTATTTATATTAGGCAAACAGAAATTTGCACAGGGGTAGGAGTTGCTATGGTAAACATGTCCAGAAGAAAAGTCATTAGATAGCAGATTCAGAGGAACAAAGAAATAATAGAAAAGGAAGACGTGAAGGTAAAACAAGAAAAAGACCCTGACACCAAGACTGCTGGTTCCCAGTATCCATGGTCTTTATTCAAATCCTCTCATCCTGGTTAGATGCAATGCAGTCTACACAAGGCCTTGTCTGGCAAGTGGCAGTAGGACCTGAGAGATTCAGACTATTTTTCAGACAGGATATTTTCCTAGATTCCAAGAAAGTCTTCTTTGGAGGGACAATGTTTTAGACCTTCCCTTTTCATACCTACAAATATGGGCATTTATAGAAATTGGATTACTTTCCTTCTTACCTTCACCAACCCTGACTGTCCCTCACTGTTCCAAATGTCTTGCAGCTGGTTCTGCTGTTTCCCTCTGCTACAAATCCCCACTCCTTTTCCCATTCTATTTCCCTCCTTCTCCACTTATAATTTATCTTTGTGTGACCTTTTGATAAGCTTAAGAAACACAGCAGTTTGTACTCTTTAAATATTAGAGAAGAGTGTATATTTAAGAGGAAGGTTTGATTGAGACAAATAACCTAAAGTTCAGTCATTTTTCAAACTTGCTTGATGTGAATGGTATTTCCTATAAAATTGTGATTGAGAGAAGTTAGTCCTTTGGATCACAAGGTGCTTTGAATCTTCTTTGAAAGTCAACTTGAATGAAGAGGAGAAATACAGACCCAATTAGAAAAGAAAATATTTTCTAGCTAAGAGTTTCCACTTATTTCACTTTAGGATGACTGGTAGTTGATATTAGACTCTATGTATTAAGCAAAATGCTTTGAACACCTCTTAAGGGCCATGAGAAAACCCAGAACAAAAGCGTACAATCTCTCATTAGGCAGACCTGGGTTCCTTAACAAGCTCAGTCACTTAAAAACTGTGTTAGCTTAGACAACATGGATGAATCTCACAGACCTTATGTTGAGTGAAGTAAGCCACTTACTAAAGGACAAATATTGCATGGTCTTACAGGTATGACCTAAGGATGTTGCACAGACTCATGGAGATAGAGTCTTGAAGATAAGTTACCAGGAGACAGAAAGGGAGTAGAAAGTGGTGAGCTGATGATTAATCTGGACAGAACTTATGATAAGGTAGAAGGTGATGGTTTGTCAGTGGATGAGGGTGATGGTGGTGCAGGGATGTGAGTGGGGTCAATGGTCTTGGAGTGTGAGGGTAAGCAGGGTTGGGGGGAGTGAGTGGGACTATCCTTGGAACTGGGGGGAGGGCTGGAGGAAGGAACAGGTGAACTCTGGGGAGGTGGAGGTCTGTGGTTGAAAACACAATTGTGGGGATGTTCTTTTGGCAAATATGTCAGGGGAGGGTCACTGGTGCAGGGTGTCAGTGGTTGGGGAATGTGCTAGAAAGGGTGCACCTGGGACATGCTTCTATGGAATATGAAAGTGTTCATCTTGTCATAGGGTATTATCTCAATGAGTGGAGACCCACACATTAAACAAGAAAATATTAAACTCCCATCCTGGGCAGTCCTGCTTGATTCTCAAAAAAAGGGGCAAGAATCTTTTGAGTACATAGGCAGTGCCTAATTTTAAAAAAAGCAAACCAATATGTTAAGCCTTCAATATGAGTGCATTTAACTTTGAACCTTATTCTTGTAAAATTGAAACTTAGCCTAATAATAACTATTGCCTAAGAGTTACCTCCTGAAAACCTCCTTGGTACTGAAATGTGGCCTCTTTCTAAGCCAAACTCAGCAAATAAGCACACTGCCTTCCCCCTGGCATGGGCTATGGCTCCCAGGGACAAGCTTCCCTGGCATGGAGAGATTAATACCAGGCACCAACCAGCGATACATTTGGAAAAAGACGTTGCCCAAAAGAGAGAAATATCAAACACGAAAGAATTTTTATGGCTAAGAGATTTCAAAATGAGTGAGGAGGTCATTCCAGAGGTTACATTTATGCATGTCTCAGGCAGATCTCACAAACTGCCACTGTGAAAAGCCTCAAATAGCGGTGCTCCTGAGGGCTCTAGAGCCATCCAGACCTATAGGCAAGGCACGCAATCCCTTGTAATCAGCACCTGGTCAGTGGGCCTTACCTTGAAATATGTGAAAACCTATTTTCCGAATGTAACCAAGGTAGACTTATTTATAGTTTCACTACACATGATTCTTCTACGCCTTTTACATGAGCCTATAATTAGCACTATACCCACTAAATATATGTCTCAGAGGGTTAAATCTTCAGTCTGTCCATATGCTGGTTGAGCCCTGAATCTCAGAAGAGTTGTAGCCAACACCCACTCTCCAGATCATCCTACTCACCTAGCCAACTAACAAAATGATGACGATGGGCAAGCCTCAACCCAAAAAACAGTATCTACAACTGCAGGCAAAACAGTTCTTTCCATCTGCCCCTTAACCTCTAAGCCCCCTCTCAATCTAAGGCAGAGCTGGCATCACCATCCCAAAATCCTCAAGGTTGAGGAATGAAGAAACATAAGGGGGAAATGCAACCATGGACAAAGTAAACTTATTAATATTGTAGTAATGGAAGAACATGTAACATTGTTATAAAGATAGTGGTTACCAGAAGTTCTAAGGGGAGGGGGAGGGATTAGGAGATGGAACATAGGGCATTTTAGGGCATTGGAATTAGGTGTAACCTATAGAACTTGATTAGTAGAAATGCTTCAATATTTATTCATCAATTGTAATAAATGTACCACACAACTGTAAGATGTTATTAATTGGGAAAGACATGGGAGAGGGAGGGCTGGGATATATGGGAATCCCTTATACTTTCTATGTAACTTCTGTAATCTAAAACCTCTTTTAAAATAAAGTTTATTACATTAAAAAAAGTGCAAAACCTGAGTAGCTTAAGCAAGGAACCTCTATGGTGTCTCAGACAGCTCATCAAAAAAAAAAGCAGAGATAATATTACCTACATCATAGACATTATAAGGATTAAATGACAAGCATGCATAAAGAATTTAAGGTACTGCTTGGCACATAGCAGGTATTCAAAAAGGTATTCATTAGTAAAAAATTTTATATTCTTCTGGTGATTCAGTGATGATAAGACTAGATTCTTGGCTTTGAGAGTGTTTGGTGGGCCCTTATTAAGAGGATTCAAGGATATAGGAGAGAGTATTGACCTAAAATGGTTAAGATGGAATTTCAAGTTTTATCACTAAATAAGACCTGAATAAGAATGAAAAGTCAGAGAGCAGGTTTTGATGAAAGGTAGAGGGAGAAACTGTATATTAGGCTCTTGATAGGAGGATGTTATTTCTGAGCTGAGAAGACTATCATATTCACAATGTTGCTGCAGTCTAACACTGAGCCAGGTATGACAATTATTTTCTTCTATTTCTTATCTTTTCCAGTCCCTATTCTTCTGTAAGATTCCAGGTCTGCTGACAGTATCAGGGGTCATGAAGTACAAGAATAGATTTATTCTTTGAATTTATGGGAAATATGTTTAATAAAATCATAGAAATTCTACAAGTAAGATATTCTTGCCCTGGGTGATATAGGAAGATAAATAAATATTTAAGTACCTGAGTATTGATTATATTCAGAACAGTGTTTCTGATCAACCCAATGATGTCTACATTTAATTCTTGGGTTTAGTTTCTTAAAATGTAAGGACTAACCTTGGAGAAGCCTACTATTTGACTTTGTTATTAGTCAAAAGTGTTTCTTGACAGTTGAATAATCTTGCTTCAACTTTTGAGCTTATCCCTCAAAATGTGGAAAGAAAAATTAACATTTACTTCTTTTATTAGGGAAATTGTTGTTTTACAGAAAACTCATGGAGAAAATACAGTTTCCATATACCCTCTAACATTTGTTTTTATTTAAGCAATAATTTCCAGATGCCTCTAATCATTGCTTTAAATATATACTTATATTTAAAATATATGTTTGTATGTGTATATTCAGAGCCAGGTTGTCATTAAGAAACAGCACACTCAAACTGTCTAAAAGAAATAAGTTTAATGTAGGGTATATTTATAGGGTGTCAGCTTGGTTAAGGAAACAACCAAGAGATGGTGAAGCTTTCCTGAGTTAGCAACCTCAGAGAGCCAGGGAGCAATTACTACAGCTAGATCCAAAGGGGCAAGGTGAATGAGCAGTTAATTAAACTGGAGAGAGTAGCTGTAGCTGTAAGAGAAGCCTCAGCAATAAGGGCTGCCTGACTGCAGCAAGGCCTTTCGTAGAGGATCACAGCTGATCCATTGCAACCCTATAGAGAAGTGAGGGTAAGAAAAACCTGATTACTCCTTTCCCACCCTTCTTTCCACTGCCACTTTCTTCTTTGGCCAAACCCAATTGGAAGCCTTAGGGTGGGGGAGTACATCGATACAGATCTTAGAGGTCATATCTCCTTGTTGATTTACACCTTTGAAAATGAATTGGATTATTCAATTACTATTTTCCTCCTGAATTATATTTCTGTGGTATTAATATTGCCACTTCAATTTTTTCTTTGTTAGCATTTGCTTAGTATGTCATTTTTTCCATTCCTTATTTTCAATTTTTGTTTTGTTGAATTTCTTAGATACATACCTGACATTTTTAACACAAGATTTGACCCTTTGAGTTTAATTGGGAAAATCTAACCCATTCATGATTATTATTAATCCTCATATTTTTTATATACTATTAGCATATTGTTTTATTTTTAGCCATCTTGCTTTCATATTTTTTCTCTTTGTTTTGTTTCTTTCATTGCCTGCCTTTATAAGTCATTAAGTTTGGGAGGAAAGTTCCTTAATATATTCTATTTCTATTTTTCAATAGTTAATCTAAAAATTTAATAATATTTAAACTTTATTTCTCTATCAATATTTATGGCTAATCAGTTCAAAAGAGAGCTAGTGTATGTAAAGACTTTGGGAAAAATAGAATTTTGCAAGTTTTATGAGCTGAAACAAGGTCAGTGAGGTTGGAACATAGATCCAAGAAAAGACTGATAAGAAACAAGAATGTCCAAGTAGATAAGGGCAATAGCAATAATTGCCAGTTACAATGAGAATTCTGCCTATCAAACAGCCATAAAATCTCAGTGGCATATAATGATAAATGTTTATTTTTGGCTCACAATTCTGTGACTCAACTGGGGAGCTTTCTGTTTCTGAGATTCACCTGGGCAGATTTACTCCACATGTCTCTCATCCTCCTTCTGGAATCAGCAAGGTCATAGTGATGACAGAAATACAAAAGGGCAAGCTCACTGCCTACACACATTTTATGCACCATTATATCTACTAATGTCTCATTGGACAAAGCAGGTCACATCACTGAGCCTAGGATAAGGAAGGGGGCACTCCAACATTTGTGGAAGGAACTCCAAAATTATATGACAAAGGACATGGATACAGGGAAGAGTGACAAAGTGTGCCAATAATTCAATCTATCATACCTTTTAATCATCATTAGCCCCTTCCCATTCTTGACATTTTACCAAGCCTATATAAGTTTTACACAAGCAGATAAAAAATATCATGAATCCTACCCCAAAGTCCTTTCTCCAGACTTTCTGGGGCTACTATGGATCAAGTGACAAATTAGGTAAACTCTTGCGGGCCAAGTTAAAATGTACGAATTTATCAAGTTCAATGGGGAGCCATTGAAGGTTTTAAACAAAGAGTAAAGTGACCTATTTACATTTTTAAATGATCACTTTGGCTACTGAATTGGAGGATAGATAGGAATGGAATTATTATAGGGAAGTTTCAGTATTGAAGTTACATTGTATTTAGAAGATTGTGTGCGTGTTTTCTTTTTAATGAGATAAAACTGATATACAGAAAAGAAAAAAAGTGTATAGCTCAATGTTTTTTGCTTATATTAACAGTATATTCACCAACCAGATAAAGATATAAAACATCTTCAACACCATGGAACACTCCCTCATACTGCCTACCACTCAGTGTTGTCACAAAGTTTATGATTGTTTGACAGCTATCACTATTGATTAGTGTTCCCTATTTTTGAGTTTCATATAAATGGAACCATATAACATGTCCTAATTTGTGTCTGTCTTATTTGCTCACCATTATGTATATGAGACTCATCCCATATTATTGAATTTAGCAGTATGTTCTTTTCACTGCTGTGTAGTAGTCCATTGCATGGATATACCACAATTTATTTATCCATTCTTTTATTTGTGAACCTTTTTGTTGTTTCCAGTTTTTAGCTATTATGAATAATACTGTTATGAATCTTTTTATGTAGACATAAACATTTGTTTGTTTCTGTTGGTTATACACCCAGAAGTGCAATTGCTAGGTCATAAGACATACATATATTTAGCTTTAGTAGAAATTGCCAAATGGTTTTCTAAAGTGATTGTATAAATTCCCATTCCCATAGTCAAAGAAAGAGTTCCAGTTTCACCACACTCTTATCAATATTTGATATTGTTTGATGCTTTAATTTTAGCTGTTCTGGTAGGGATATAGTGATAATACATTGTCATTTTGAATTGCATTTCCTTGATGATTAATGATGTTAAGAGCCTTTTCATATGTTTATTTTCCATTTCAGTATAATTTTTTGTGACGTTCTGGTTCAAGTCCTTTGCTCATTTTAATTCATTTTATTAATTTGAGGAGATTTTTATATATTGGGGATACAATCCTTTGACAGTTGTATTGAAAATATCTTCACACCATTTATGCCTTAAATTTTACTCCCTTATATTTGCCTTTTGATAAGAGAAACTAAGGAAGACCTAAATAAATGGAAGGATATACTTTACTGATATATTAAAAGACTCGTTATTCTGAAGATGTCAATTCTCCCTAAATTGATCTATATATTTGATAGAATTCCAATTTCATTATATTTTCCTGGAAATTGACAAGCTGGATCTAAAATTTCTATAGATATGCAAATGACTTAAAATATCCAAGATGGACTTTGAAAAGGAAAAGTCTGCAGAATTTACACTAGCAGGTATTAATATTTTATTATAAAACTACAGCAATTAAGAGAGTGTGGTATTGGCATAAGAATAGACAAATCAATCAATGGAACAAAACAAATTGTCTGGATACATATCTACATATATACAATCACCAGATTTACTACAGATTTGCCACTTTCAATTTGGTGGAGAAAAGATTGTCTTCAATAAGCAAAACTGGGCAGAGTGACTAATTCAAATGGAAACATGTCAAAGTTTAAACAATACTGTTTCTAGAAGAAAGTATAGGAGAATATCTTCATAGCCTTAAACAAAGATTTCTTAAACAGGACACAAAAAGCACTAACAATAAAATAAAATATTGATAAATTGGACTTTATTAAAATTGAATATATTTTTGATGAAGAATTGACAGGAATTTATGATGATAAAGTTGAATGATGAGGAGATGTGTATATTGAAGATTAATCCCAGCTTTCTGGCATAAGCAACAAGTTGGATAGAGAGTTCATTTACTAAGATGGAAATGCTGGAAAATAGCAGATTTGATGAGAAGGTTGGTATTGTCTGATATCTTACGTTCCTTGTTTTAAGCTTCTGTTCTAATTAGAATATCATTAAATATATAGCTTAGGGATTTTTCAATCTCCTACTCTGTGTTCACTTTGAAACTTGAAGTATTTAAGGTAGACATTGTAGGGTACACCTATAACTCTGAGCAGTATCCTCGTGGCCAGACATCAGAAGAGCTCTGGTCCAAATGAGGGCCTCCAAGTGACAGCAGGGCCTGGATGTCAGGACATATGAAGGCCTCAGGCAAAGAAAGCAAATGTCACCATGTGAAATCCTGAGGACAAACATCAATTCTCACTCT
>JAQZBX010091143.1:0-12428 GCA_029593785.1 Cabassous unicinctus
GGGGGGGGGGGGTAGGGGGTGATAAAAGAGCAGGAGTGAGAGCAAGAGGATATTTTTTCCCCCAAAATCTTAGCTAGCTGCTCAGAGTTCATTATAAGCACTAGAAGAGGCTATTTGAGACCACCTCCTTATCCACCTTCTGCTTCTAGACAGGCTTATATCTACATTTCCAGTATGAGGGATAATCCTGTTCTTAACATCGTCCAAAGGAGATTTAAACATTCTCATTTGTAACCAATGACTGGTTTTTGACAACATTCATAATCAAGTCATTCTTTGTAGAACTGACCTAAATCCCTCTTAACCCAGCAGGGATTCATTTCCTCTGTTTGCTCCTTAGAGGAGCAAGCTTATCACCTTCTTCCATATAGTATTTCCGATATTCAGTTAATAAGTGTTGGGTCTGAAGAAGGCCTGAGAGAGCTGGGAAAAGCACTGAGCTCAATGGATCTTGGTGTAAACCTATGCTTCCATGTAGTCCTAAAAGTGGCTCTTAATTCTCAGGTCCATCACACTAACATAAAGCCATGGCTGAGGAAGAGGGACTTCATGGGATCATCTCAACTGGCATTCTGGACAGGAAAAGTCTCTGTTGATGGGATAATCATGTTCAGCATTTAAAATGACTTTCCATCCTACTGGCCCCACTAAATACTAGTAGCACACATACTCCTGTCACTGTGGCATCCAGGAATTTATTCTCCATTCCCACATTCTGAAATGCCCCATAAAGGGGTGAAACTGCTCTATTGAGACCTATTGACAACAACCCTTAGATTTATCCTAATAATTTGGGCCAGAATCAAATGGATTTATGGAAATAGGGGAAAAAAGTCAGTACTTTTCTTTGGTAGGTTTGAAATTCACATTATATTTCTATTATTTCCCTCTATAGTAAAGGTCTATTATAAACCATGAAGAATAAACTTAACAAAAGGAATCACTGTCACTTTCTAATTATTTATTACTCACCAGATTCCTTGCCATTTTGCATGTGTTATTTAAAACTTAACACAATCATATTTAGTTGGGAATCAAGATCCTCATTTTAAATATGGAGAAAATGAGGATCAGAGAATTTATCTAAACTATTCAGTCACCTTGATGAGAGGTGATAGAGTCCAGAACCAAACCAAGAGGTTCCTAACTCGAAAGCCCTTGTTCTTTTCAATACATCAGTCTGCCATAGATGTTGCCATGTATTTATGACTACTTATACACCTGGGCCCCATGCACAGGAAGGAGATCTGGGTAGAAGATAATAGTACACATGTAGACCCATTGTAAATAAGATCTCTTCTAGATGTTAATTCAGTGAAGGTATAGCCCAATTGAATCAGGCTGGGTTTTAACCAGCTTACTGGAGTCCTTAATAAGCAGAGTGAAAATCAGATGGAGAGAGAAGCCATGGGGAACAACCAGAAGCTGGAAGTCAACGGAACCCAGAAGAGAAAGGAGAAGATGCCACATGCATATTGTCATGTGATGGAAAGGCAAGGATCTCCAAAGATTGCTGGTAAGCCAGAAGATATTGACCCTGGCAGGAATCAAGCCTTCTAGCCTCTGACACTGTGAGTCAATAAATTCCTGTTGTTAAGACAACCCATTGCATGCTATTGGTTTTAGCAGCCAGGAAACTAAAACAATTCTCAACACAAAATTAATATCTTAACTCTAAAATGTGGGTAGGAATTGTACACATGGTTAAAACTAGTACTGGTCTCTTCTTTTATCTTCCAAAAAATAAATATTTTGTTCCATGAAATCAAATTTTTGAATCAAGATATACACAAAACTGCTCAATGCTTTAGATAGGTTAACACAAAATGTTTAACCTTCCCCTCTTGGGAAATGCAAGGGTTTTTCAAATTCTCTTTATTGATGAACTCTTAAAAGAGGCTTTTGCTTTTCCATACGGAATGAAAACGAATGGAGGAAGATAAAAACAACCCAGATAATCAAGTTCAAAAATTCTTTAGTTTGTTGTATGATTAGTACTCTTTTCAATCACCTCAAATACTTTGTGTTGGCTTATATGAGCAATATTAAGTAAACTATTGGGATGATACTGGTGAACTCTGAGAGAATCTATCTTGCAATACATTCAGAAGTGAATATGTGGAAGGAAATATGGATAGGCAGGAGTGATCATTTGGCTAGACAAGGATTCATGGAATAAAGCAAAAGAGATGAGGCTGGTTGTGGAGGACACAGAATCTGAGTCCTGAACCCTTGCAAGAGGGAGTACATGAAAGTTTTGTGGGCACAGCAATGACCCCTTGATGGTCTGGTTTGTGGTACAGGCAATATCCATCAGAAGGACAGATTTGCTGACTATTACAATAGTGCTACAAGTGGACATTTGGGTGGAGGGAGCTAATAGAAACAGAAGAATGGGTAGAGAAGTTGGATAAGAATCTGGATACTGAGTGCCATGGAAGGAAAAGGAAGAGACCTTTGAAGAAGGAGGCCAAGAGTAGAGAATGAACACATAAGAAGGGACAGAGAAAAAGTTTTGTGTATATTGGGCTTTGAGAAATTTTGTAAGGGCTTTGGGAGATGGAGTTAAAAAAGAGATACAAGTTTAGATTAGCCACTTTGGCTTCCTAATACTGTTTTAATTAACTTAGCATTGACTCTAAGTGCTGAAACCTGCAGGCATGGACTGCTTTACAATTAATAAAGTATTTCCTCATGTCCCCATAAGGTTTTTTAAATCCCACCTCCACTGCAATATGGTTATTCTCATCTCTATGAATATTAGAAATCTATATCCTGGCCCTTAATCAAGAGATCACTCAAATTATTTTTAATGTTTACCCATTGCTCTGCAAAGTGTTCTCCCTGGGGTTGCTAATGAATACTATTTCACTCTCTTTGAGGGGAAATAGTACACTGTGACTTTAAAATTAATTCAAAAATAAATGAAACACTATTGGATTTTGTTTTGGAGGAAAAAAAAGATCTTTGCATGTTAAACTTACTGATAATCTGGGCTCCTGTTAATGATACAATAGAAGGGCAGGATTCAGAGCTCTGTACCCCCAATCATTTAAGAGTTTGTTTTTCATAGCTGCCATGCCAGTTACTCTTTATGGCCTAGCTAAGCCCAATAAATGCTTGCATAATAATATTTCACTATGTCATCCCTGAAATACTAAACACTGACCCTCAAAAATAGTATAGACATGAACTTGTAATTCATTCATTATAAATATTCTCTAAATACATTTCATCCGATTGACTAGAGCTTGTATTTTTAAAAATTAGTTACTGTAACCCTTCTAGGAAAATATCAAGGAAGAGAATAATTAATGACTTTTGGGCTTGCTATGGGAAGTTAGGGATCACAGCCCATGATCCCTCAATTAACACTCGGTTGGAATGGACAAGCCCCAAATATAAAACAGTGACTGAGTTGGGTTACAACAAATTTCCTTTTCAGAATTAGTTAGGAAGAGAGTGCTTTGATCTCTACACAAAGTTAACTGCAGGGCCATAATAAAGATCTTTTTGGATCCACTGGTCATCCTAGTTTCACTTAAATTGTCCAGGTCTATAAAAGAAACTTTTATGAATACCAATTGTTTTGTTAGTAAAAAGGTAAAATCCAAATTACCTGGGGTTTCTGATTCATGTTTACTGCTGTATTATGAAAAGAGGTGACTAGATAGGCAAGGCAGGAGAATAAAATGGAAATGCCTTCAAGAGTCAGGTCTTCAGTTACTTTCAAGGAAAAAGAGTGTTTTGTTGAAAATTTAAAGATGTAGCTAAGGTATGCTCTGCATAACTAATATTTGGTATCTACATTCCACACATATTTAGGACTATTGAGAAATTCTAAGTTGGCTGGACAAAGAAATTTCAGAATCATGGTAAGTTAAACATGTGAAGCAGGCAGATCATTAGACCCTCTAAACAAAAGCCATTAGTTCAATATTTTTAACATACAGAAGAGCCCAAAAGAACCAAAACTTATAGTCATATGATTTCTCACGTTACATATAGAAGACAACATATAGCAGGATTGATTTAATTTACAAAGCATTACCTCTGCCAGGCAGATGTCCCATGTGAGTCTTAAATGTTCTATCAGAGAAGTTTTCACAATAGTTTCCCTTGACACCTATTTTCATTACTTCCTCCCTGCCTCCTTTTCTCATCTGGCAGGTTTAAAAAAAAAATTGAAGCCTTTTCCTAATGTTGAATCTCACATCACTTATTCCTGGCAGCGTTCTGGGCTATCACCTCAAGATCTGTCTTTTTTGTTAATGAGAAGAATTGATTTCTGTCCCAGTGTATACCTCACTGTGTATGTTGGATCATTCTCAACTGTCCCTTAGGTTCTTATCTCTTCTTTTCTCTTTTTTTTGCTTTCGAATGAACATATCTAGTTAGGTTCACCTTTTCTGACAAACCTTATTTTCTAAACATTTTATCACTTTTGTTCCTCTGCTCTCCCTTCACTCTGTCATTGTCCTTTTTCTTAAGGGCCTCAAATGAGTCAAATCCTCTAGAGGGTATTTCAGCAACCAGAGAGGTAAGAGGACACAATTTTTAAATTCATTTCCAGCGCTTCTGTTTAAACAGAAGTACATATGGTTCTTTTGGCTTCAGTGTCATGAAATACAAGACCTAACACATAGTGTGTGCTCAACAAAATTTTTTTTCTGATATTATTTCAACTGATAGTTGAGACAGAAACAAAGAAGGATACAGGGAAGGAGCAGGTTCAGAGAGGGATACTAGGCTGAATGGTTCATGTCATGATACTTTTACTCTTATGACTCCTCTTTCCACATGAGCACAGATGAGGGTCTCCTACCAAAAGATTGGTACTTACTTTCAAAATTCCTCCATGAAAAGGAAGTTGATAGGTTCTTACTTTTTTTTTTTTTTTTTACCCAGCAAGCCAATCTGTGATTCCTTTTCCTATTTTCCTATTTCCTTTAGAATTCACTACAAGAATGCCATGATGCATTGAAAATAAAATGTGATTTCAAAGGAAAATGAACCCATGGGGAAAAAATCATAATGAAGCATCATAGCCTTTCTCCCATTGTCTCCTCTGCCCTGATTCTATTTCTATTTTTTCACAACAATTTTTTTTAAAGATACTTAGATTACATAAATGTTACACAAAAACTATACGGATTCCTATATGTCCCACTCCCCACCCTCCCACACCCTCCCACATAAACATCTTTCATTAGTGTGGCACATTAATTGCAATTGATAAATGCATTCTGGGGCTTTGCCATTAAGCATAGACCATAGTTCACTTTGTAGTCTACACTCTCTCCCACACAGTTCTGCATGTTATATGATGATATAAAATGGCCTATATCTGTTGTTGCAGTGTCATACAGGACGATTCCCAAGTCCCGAAAAAAGCCCCCATATTACAACTGTTTTTCCTTCTCCCTGCCGCCGGAGCCTCCAGTGGCCACTGCCTCTACATTAATGTTGTAATTTTTTCCATTGCTAGAATCACAATGAGTCTATAGTAGAATACCAGTAAGTCCACTCTAGTCCATAGTTCATTCCCCAATCTTGAGAATTCTGGGGTGGTGGTGTCCACTCCACCTCTAAGTGAGAGGGGGCTTATATCCCATGGGGAAGATGGACAGGACTATTCTATTTATTTTTGATACGTAACTATACCCTTGCAGGCCACTCTCCTTTCTTTGGTTGGTGGTACCTACCTCCATGTTCTTTTCTCTAAGAATTCCTAATGACTTCTGACATTTTCCCACCCTAATACCTTTCATAGGTGTGAACTTCTCCTCTCCTTATACCCCTATCGCCGAGGCTACCTTCCAATCTCTCCGCCCTTTATATTAGCAGGGGAGCCACCTGTGTATTTTGTGTCACACTATACCAGTAGAGGTAAATTGTATATTTACATGTGTTTTCTTTGCAGGCTTCTTCTCTTCCCAAGTTATAGCTGTTAGCTTCCTAAAAGAGAAGAATGAAAAAAAAGGGGGGGGGTGGGAAGAAGAGATGAAGAATCTTACAGAAGGAATCAGAGCCTAAGGCCAGCTATATTTATGTCTATCATATTGAAAACTGAGGCTACTGGACGTTCAAAATATTGTTCAAATGAGAATATATTCCTGAGGAAAAGAAGATTTAGCTTTCTTCAAATTACAGCCTATGGGGAGTTATAATAAAGAAGAGGAATTAGTTTTATTCTCTATAATTCCAGAAGGCAGAAGACACAAAGAAGCATATATTAGCTCAGTAGAAGGGAGACTTTTCTAATATTTATAGGTGGGCAAAAGTGAAGACTCCCACTTTCAGAGGGGTTCTCTATCACTAGCAGCATTCAAAGAGGGGCTAAATGAAATTCGTTACTGTGGGTTGTAGAGGGAATTTAAATATCATATTCTAGATTGAGCTAATCAGTGGTTTTCAAATACCAGTGCTCAGTCCAGCTAATAACCTGGATGTATTACCTCACCCTCTACTAGTGACTCAGAATCCTTGTAGGTGAGACTAGGGGAATTGGTATGAATACATGTCCATGCTGAATTCTTTGCACAATCAGGTTTGCAATTCACTCCTAACTGGAGATGACTTCTAAGGTTCCTTCAGCCCAGAATATTATTAAACCTTGAGGAGGTGAATGTATCACATGACTTCACTCCTACATTTTGATTCTCCTTATGATGACTATTTGAATCTCAAGGGCTCCCTGCTTAGGAGCTAACTAGAGTCACATAGAGATAAATTATATTTTAAAATATAGGCATGAAATGTTGTTAGAGGGTTTGTAACTTTCTAATGAAAATGTTAATTCCTGAAAATTAGAAATGCTGGCATAATTTTTAGAAATATGGAACAAGGTACTAACAGGGGAAATAGATTCTCAGCTCAATGGGACGGGGCCCATACCTAAATAATTCCTGGCACCTGGTCGAGTGTGGAGCACAAAAATGATGTCCAATAAATACGTTTTGAATAAATTCATAAACAATTTAATTTAGAGGGTTACTGTCCATGTGCTGAATGACAGCTGAAGGGAAAACTATGAAAACCTAAAGAACAAAACTGACTTATATGCACATAGTAAAACAAGTGTGGGATATACAATAAAAAATAACGTGTACATCACATTTAGAACATTAAAGAGCTTGTAACTTTGAAAAACCTCTTATTTATTCAACCTATTATTGATTGATATATAGCCAGCCTCGTTTTATAAAAGCTTCAAGGCACTATACAAATTACCCAACGTAATGATATAATGAGATATCACCTACTTTTTAGCCTTTGGACAGAAGGTCAAAGTGTCATTTAAAAATACATTACCAATCTCACTTTGCCTTTGGCTGAGGTTGTCTTGTCTGGTTTCATATTGAAAAAAGGAAAAGTCCAACAAATTATTTTCTTCCTACCAAAATAGATTCCAGTTCTTCTTTAAAATTATATCTATTTCAACTTGTTTAACTCTGGAAGATTTAACAATTTGTTCCTTTCTTTATGGAGACAAAAAAATGGTCCTATATAAAATTTCTGAAATATATTACAAGACTTTTAAAAGAAAAAGAAAATTCATGTTAGAAGAAGGGCCTATAAATTCTTGACCTTTTATCTCTACTGAAAGGATCATTTAAATTCACTTAATCCTTGTGGTTCACTGAAGTGTAAGAATGTACAACGAAAAGCACGGATATTTTTATCAGTGAGAAGCAGAAAAGAACATGAAGAATAAGCACAGGCACCTTTGAAGTGAGAGGCGAAACATTTCATATCCCCAACATGTCTATGTCTAAGAAGAAGGGTAAATAGGAATAAATGCTAAAACAAGATTTGCAAGATCCTCTGCTTCACAATTTTTAGAACTTTAAGATGTAACTGACAAATGTGTCTCAAATACAGATAAAATATAAAGGAAGATATAATGGTGTCAATAGTCTATTGTGATGTCTTTCTTTTTCTATAATATGCTTAGGGTTTGCTAACAGAAGCCTATGAGAATAGTCCAGGAAAGTTAGAACGATTTCTCAGTGTTCCCTTTAAACAGAAGCAAAGAGATCAAAATTGCTTTGACAACATCAGTCAGTTTCCCATCTAGAAATGTCTTTGGAATTAAGCCAGCATTCTTTGGCTTTGGTCTTCCACAATACATAACAATGAGAACCACTCTTCATGGAATTAGGGATTGAAGTTGAAATATAGCATTAAACTGTGGAAAATTTTAAAGAAACTTGCATACTACTTTTAAGTAAATTTCCTAAATTCTTTATTCTTTTGCACATTTTGACCAGTCTATAATCTAATAAGACCAAAACATATTTTGAAAATGCTATAATATTATAAAAATTTAATAGGTTATTTTTAGGAAAAAAATACATTTTATTCAGAAAGGCAAAAATAATTATTATAAACATAACAATTACTCCGAATACTGTATGCTATGTTATCAGAAAATCTCTGACATGTTTTTAAAGTTTTAAAATCAATGTGTAATTTAATTACAATGAAATACTCCAAGTTTGAGAGTTTTGTCAAGTGTATATATCTCTGTAACCATCCTTCTAATCAAGATTTAGAAGATTTTCCCCATTCCAAACATTTATGCTTCTTTGCAATTTTCTCTCCATATCCCACATATGACCTCAGACACTCACTCAATGTGCTTTCTGTCACTAGAGATTAGCTTTGCCTGTCCCCTGATTTCATATAAATGGCATCATACAACATGTATCCATTTGTGCCTGGCTTTTTTGCTCTGGGCAATGCTTTAAAATTTTACCCATGCTGTTACATTTATCAGTAATTCATTCAATTTTATTGCTGAATACTAATCCATTGTAAGAAGATACTGCAATTTATGTATTCATTCAACTGTTGAATTTGGTTTGTTTCAGTTTGAGGACCCTCTGAATGAAGCGGCAATGAATATTTATGTACAAGTTTATTGTGAGCATATTTCTGTTGGGTAAACTAGTAGTCCAATTTTAAACATATGTTTATCTTTCCAGTAATTTAAAAAGCATGCATGTGGTATATAGATTTCACATGAAAGTAACATAATGGAGTATGAGGTAAATAAGACCTTTTACTCTCTCAGGTGCTTTAATTTGGTTATCTATCTATCTAGCTATCTATCTAAATTCTTAGAAACAAGTATTCGAAACATTTAAAGAACTTGAATATACTGCAACTTGTAATTTATATTTTCTTATCCTTTCATTGTTGACAATTTTCTGTGCTATTTTAATACACACTAAAACATGTAATTCATTCCAAGTCACACTTAGCAAATGTGCTAACCATACTGCTCATACCTCAGTGAACTTGAGAGAGGCATGGTGCTTACATATGAATCATAGGAGCAGCATATGAGTTTTCCAGAATACAAAGCATACCACATACATTTCACAACAGGAACACTGACATTTTTGGCAAATTCCCATTTCTTTCTGGCCACTGCCTCCTCCCCAGCTCCTTTCATAGCACTAAGAAGCAAGAATATATATAGGATTTGGAGAATTTTAGTCATTAACTCTGGAATGTGCTGCCAACCATCAGATCTTTTTTGTCTTCTTTAAACATTTCTAATATATATTTAGTGATGGAAAGTCCTTCATCCCCACATTGGATCAACTATATCTGTTTATCTTGGTGCACAAGAAAGAAAACACAAAAGAAATTGAATTTAAGATTTAATCATGTTTAGTTTCTCATTAGTGCCTTGGGTTTAAATTCTGTCTCGAGGAAAGTCCCATTATTTTATTGACTCCAAAATATTCCTACTGGTCCCTCAGGAAAGCGAGGGAGAGAATGAAAATTTTCTGGTTGTTTAAACAATGGTCAATCAGAAATATTTGCTGAAGACTCACTCCAGCTGGAGCTCTCACCATATAAGTAGTTAAAACAGAATAGAACACAGTCTCTGAATTCTTTCTTGGATATTAAATCCTGAGGGTCCATGTGACTAGAAATGGTAATGCATACAAAGCTACACTGAATGTATGCAAATTAACAGAGTACAACACTTTTATATGACTTGCAAAGTACTTTATGCCACCTCTCATTTTCTCCTACTTTCTCTGCCATATTTCTGGTGATTCATGAATTCATATTCTACCATTTAAATAATTCTTAAAATACTTACCCCTGTGACTTTGCACGTGCTGGTTCCTCTGCCAGGAACTCTTCCCTGGAACTCAGTTCTACCTTGGAAAACTTTATTCTTTTCTAAGGACTTTGTATAGAATCCATCTTATCTGGGATGTCTTATCTGAGTCCTCAGTAGGTATTAGTTACCATTCTTATGTGCTTCCCCTATAGTTGCTATTTATTTCACTCTATTATCATTGTCTCTTAATTTCTTAAATCCCCCACTAGTTGCAAGCTCTGTGATTGCAGAACTATTCCTTCTCAATCCCTGTTGTAATCCCAGGGTTTTTTTTCACAGTTGGCACAGAGTGGGCACCCAATATATATGTGTGAGAAGAGGAGTGAAAAAGACTGAATACATAAATTACTGAAAAAAATTTTCCTTTTTAAAAATAGTACTGGAAAATAACAAGGTAATCAGGTATCTTAGATGAATTAAGGCAGGGTTCCTGAAATAGTTGAGTCTTAATCCAGATTTTAAAGAGATGAAATTTAAAGACTGGTGGAGAATAGATGAGAGGTACCAGATTGTGTAAAAACGAATGTAAAAGTCATTTTCTAGGAACTGAGAGAAGATTAACTTTACCAAAAGAGTAAACTCCAGGTGGAAAACTAATGAGAAATGGAGTTGAAAAATTAAAAATCAATGGTAGTTAGTAAAGGGTTTTAAAAGCTATAAGCAAAAGAGTTATATTAAAAGCAATCAATATATAAATGGACAAAAAGCACATGAAAAGATGCTCAACATCATTAGCCATTAGGGGAATGCAAATCAAAACCACAATGAGATAACATTTCACACCTATTAGAGCAGCTACTATTTGAAAAAAGGAAAATTACAAGTGTTGGAGAAGAGGTAGAGAAATAGGAACAGTCATTCATTGTTAGTGGGAATGTGAAATGGTGTAGCTACTGTAGAATACTGTCAGTTCTTCAGAAAGTTTAGAATTACCATATGCCCGGGAAATCCCACTTCTAAGTATATACCTAAAAGAATTCAAAACAGGGACTTGAACAGATATTTGTACACCAATGTTTATAGTGGCATTATTCACAATTGCCAAAAGATGGAGGCAACCCAAGTGTCCATCCACTGATGAATGGATAAACAAAATTTAGTATATACATACAATGGAATATTATTCAGCCATGTAAAGGAATGAAGTTCTGATATATATGACACCATGGTGAACTTTGAAGACATCAGATTGAGTGAAATAAGCCAGACACAAAAGGGCTATTTTATGATCTCACTGATATGATATAACTAGAAAAAGCAATCTCATAGAGTCAGAAACTAGAATATAGGTTACCAGGGACTGGGGTGGGGGTAGGGAATGGGGAATTAATGCTTAAATTGCACAGAGTTTTGTTTTCATTTGATGTAAAAGTTTCGGTAATGGATTCAACATTGTGAATATAATTAATAGCACGGAATTATATATTTGAATGTAGCTAAAAGTGAAAATTTCAGGTTGTTTATATGTTACTAGAATAAAAATTAAAAATATAACAACATAGGACTGCACAATGCAAACAGTGAACCCAAATATAAACCATGGACTATAGGTTAATAATAAGGTGGTATGTAGGAACTCTGCATTTTATGCATGATTTTCTGTATACCTACAACTTCTCTATAAAAAATAGCAATCTGCAAGTAGATCTTTAAGTAGATAGATATCATGAAGAGAATTATCTCTGAAGAAGAAATAGTGATATTTAATAATGTGTGTAAATGAAAATGCCAACAGTGGATATGCAGGTGTGTGCTTGTAGACAGCAGGTCATAAAAACAAAGAGGATGGAGGGGATGGATGGCATTTACACTGCAGAAGGATTGCAATTTTTTAAGTCCTGTTCTCCAGAGCTTACCTCTAGATGGAGGTGTGTGAAGCCTTGAGAGACATCCTCAGCGTGCTACTGAGATACTTCACAGCAATACAGTGTCAATTAAAATGGATACCAGTAAAGCATGGCCTAGTGGGCTGGAAAGAAACATTCTGTTCATTCAATAAACATGCTCCCATCTCATTTTCTTAAGACTTTAGGATTTAATTAACTGTTAAGAGCTGCAGAGGAAGAAATCTAGGTTCTTATTAGACAATAACCATGCCATTAATTTTTCATATTTACATATAATATTTTTCATACTACAAAGCTAGTTTTTGAAAGCTTTGATAAATATAACATATTCAAGTATTACATTGCGTCTCATCAATTATCTTTTGTGACCAAATAAATTTGGAACAAAGAAATCCATGTCCTAATCACTGAATTAAATAGCACATGTATGA
>JAQZBX010091144.1:0-12425 GCA_029593785.1 Cabassous unicinctus
GGATTTTATTTGTTTTTTCTTTTTTTTCCATTTTTTCAAAGGTCCCAATTCGCTAATTATATTTTATTATTAGATTACTTTCCTTTTTTTTTCCTTTGGAGTCTCCTTGTACTTATCTCTTGCATTTAAGATTATCATTATTATTTCTTTTTCCTATTAATTGTATTTTGTTATTATATTGGATTCATATTCAAGGAAGGTTTGGATCACAAAAAGGTTACAAGGGGGGCTGCAGAGGATCATTGGGGGGTATCGGGGATGGGGGATTCATGGGAGCAAGTCCATCTGAATATACATGAAAGATATATAAAATTGTTCAAATGATCAAGGGATGGGGCATGGTCACGGTGGGTAGAGAATTACTCAAAGAGGAAATCTGAATTCCCACCCTGGAGAGCTCTGCTACATTCCCCAAGGGAGCAGCAACCGTCCTCAGAGTGCAGAGGCAGTGTCTGGCAAAAGAGGATGGCCCACGATGGGTTCTTGTTATTGAGGACTAGCCTTATGAGTATTTGCTCTTCTAATTGAAATGTAGCCTACTCTTATGGGGTGCCTAAGGGTTACCACCTGAGAGCCTCCTTGTTGCTCAGATGTGGCCTCCCTCTAAGCCAAAGTCAGCATTTAAATGCATTACCTTCCCCCCAATGTGGGACATGACTCCCGGGGATGAGCCTCCCTGGCAATGAGGGATTAATACCAAGTGCCAACTGGCAACATGTTCAGAAAAAGACCTTGAATAAAAAGGGGAAATGGAAAAGAGAAATGAGTTCACATGGTTAAGAGACTTCAAAGAGAGTCGGGTGGTCATCCCAGAGGTAATACTTATGCATACCTCAGTAGGATCTCATAGAACACCTAAGTGGATATCACCCCACACTGAGGGACCCCTAAGGGCTCTGGTGACACCCAGGTCCTATACAAGTGGGGATAGCCCTAGAGAATGATGCCTAATTAGTGGGCTCTTCATTGGCATCTGTGTTCCTGAGAGTGACAGAGTTTGACTCAAACAAGTCATCCCAGCAAATGGTCCATCAGTCCCTTCTACTCAAACCTATATTTGATGCAGGAGTTTTTAGGTGTACTTCCAGAGACTGTATCCTCTGGCCCACCTATTTATTAGTTTTACTCATCAGTAAAAGCACTTCTTTCACTTCTTACTGAAGGATTGAGATGAATTAAATCTCAGGCCCTCTAGGATCTCCTCTGCTCTTGAGAGCTCCCTTAGGGTTGAACTTCTCCATTCAGTCGTAAATGTATTCTGTTCTTTGGAGAAGAAATTAGGGTCTTTCAATTTAACAGCCTGCTTCCTGACCCCATCCAACCCCCAGGAAAAATCTGTGTGCTCTGGTTCTGGGGATAGGAATAATGGCACACCCCTCTGAGTTACACACCTGATTTTGGCACTAAGATTTGGTGGAAAAAGCACAGTATATTGAGTTCTCCTTGGGAATATTCTAGGAGTCAGTGCAATGGTGGTCAGAATCATTTTTGCTCAATGATGGCCACACTCAAAATACAGCCACTGCTTCATGATTTCCCATTTCTCTCAGACTTAGGACACCCCTCCTGATCCCTGTGCCCTGGGTTAATACCCTCATTTGAGTCTTGTGTCGACCCCGGGAAAGCATGTTCTTACTAACCCATTGCTGTGTGTGTAAGCCTTTTGTATGTAGGACATTTTGGCTAGATTCAGATAAGGGACCTTTAGATTAGGTCACTTTTTGTTAGACTGCTTTAGTTTAGATAAGGGCCTCTGATTACATTTTAGGCAGTAGGATGCACACCATTCATTATGTTGAAATCCTACTTACATGGGACACACATACAAAGAGTACTTCCAAGATTACCCTGCCATTTGGGAGAGGGATCCAGGATCTCCTACAGCTGTGGAAAGACACAGAAACCCTGAGAGGCTGAGGGAGAGGCCAGAGGTTGGAGTCTTAGAGCAGTTTGAATCTGAAGACATCCAGGCCAGAGGAGAAAGGAGAGATGAGAGCAATTGTGCCTGATGACCCACTGCTGAGCTCAGGGCGAAAGTGAATTTGGAGGAGAAGGCAGAGTGAGATAGGCAGGCCCAACATTTTGCCTTGGCAGGAGTCTTGCAGCAGCTGACCCTTTTGATGACAGGATTTTTGAGGATGCCTTGATTTGGACATTTTTGCAGCCTCAGAACTGTAAGCTTTAATGCTAATAAATTCAAATAAAATCCAAACTATTTCTGGTAGTTTGCATTGGCAGTGCTTGGCAAACTCAAACAGCTAGGGACACAGGGTTGGAGAGCTGCCCTGTTCCCAAATGGCAGTGTGATGCTACTGCCCAGTGAATTCACCTGTAAACTGTGGGTGTCTCCAGACTAGGTGGGAATGAGTACTGGTAAGACAGAGGGGGAAGTGCTCTTGGCCAGCAAGGCCTGAAGGACAGGCAGTCATTTGGGATATTCACATGGTTGGGGAATAGTATCAAGTCTCAGATGCCCCAGTATGATGTACCTGCATCAAGCAGGGTTTGACAAGGAGGGTAGGGGCAGATAAATGCATGGAACCTGGGGTCCAGTGCAGCAGACGGGTCAGGGCATAGAGGGGAGACTTCCTGCTCCTCCTCCTTTTACCCTTTTGTCCTTACCTTGGCACCTACCCTTGACCCTCTGAGGAGTCTGCTCTTACTGTAACCTTCTGGGACTCAGGCACAAATTCTTGTATCTTCTTTCTGGTTCTACATTCATATTCACAAATCTTGGGACAGCTAAAGAAAGAGCAATGCCAAGATAAAACCTGTTGATGTTAGGAAGGGAATGTCAAAATTCACATTACAGCATTGGCCACAACAATAACATCACGAGAATGAGAAACATTAGGCCAGTTAACCTAAAAAAATTATATGGGAATCCCAGAAAGTCCTGGGACATAGGGCAGACAAGAATACAAGTGATGTTGTGAGATAGTGCAATGTTTGCAGAAAACTTTAGAGGGTGCAGATGCCAGATATTTCTCAGACTAATTAAATATTAGGTTTTCAACACATTTTTATCACTGTTGAAAATGATGCAGGCCTCTTCAATCCCAGAAGCGAATGGAGGGGTTGGATGGGAAGAATCTGAAGAATAATGAAGAAGATGGAATGTAACACTTGTTCACTGCAGTTCCCCCAAACCAGAGAGGGAATGTCCTGTTTGGGAACAAAACTCTTAGAGCACCAATGAAAGCCAGCATCCTAGGTTCAGGAACCACAAAGGAGGACAGGGAGAAAAGCGTGATCAGCACTCACAGCCTCAGTTAGTGATGTGATTCACTCAAGCTCGCAGTCACTGGGGAGCAAGCAGCAGGAAGTCCATCTTCTCCTGTGGTGCTAAGAGCCATCTAACTGGATATGTGTAGAGATCAGTGTGGCCTTCAGAAGGTCATGTAGATGCTCCTGGTGCTCCATGTCACTCTTGCTGAGGGAGCCCTCCACCTGTCCAGGCAGCTGGGGAGGGGGCTGAGGGGAGTGAGCACTTTTCTTTATGGTGACTGTATTTGCTAAGGTTGAGGGTAAATACCCGCCTTGTAATGTTGCAGATAAAAATCAATAACCTGAAATTAACCATTTTGCATGATTTCATTGTGTACTATTTTCATAATTCTTTTAAATTATAACCAAATTATCCATGCAAAGATTATAAAAATAAATTATGTCTCTTATGGGAAACAGCAAAATTCCTTTTCTAGCCTCAACCCCCATTCCTCCTTCCTCAGAATTATCTGCATTGGCAGATACTTTAAGGTAAATACTTCTGTTTGTAAATACATGCATTCTCTAGTTTCATGATCCCACATGCAATCACATATGACAAAAATATTGGAGTACAACTTAAGAATATAAATAAATTGTCTAACTTCTTAAAATACTTGAGATTAGAATTATATCATCTAATTATGAAAGGATCATTTCTGATTTAAAATAATAAGGAAAATTGGAGTTAAGTACAAAACAGGCCACAGTAGTTCTGTAGCTTTTAAACTTGAATCCACATCAGTATCAGTTGAACAATTTGAAAAAATGTAAATGGTTGGGATTCCTTATAGGAAAATGCTACAATAATGGGAAACATGTTTTTAAAATGTAATTTTTTAAATGCTTACCCAGAATGTAATGGACTGAAGATCCAGTGAAAACAACCAGGATAATTTGAAATAAGTGGAAAGACCATCTTTACATAAACTAAGAGAAATCTCGAGTTCTGATGCATAAAATTGTGGTAAGAAATAGAACACAGATGAGTGTGGAAGAAGATGTGGGAGGAACAGATCTCAGAAAAAAACTGCAAGTGCACTTTTCCAAGAGGAGAAAGACATCCTGAATTGCACATCACAGCAACTTCCTTAAAAGATTGGCAACAAGTTGCAAAGACTGGATGTGGAGATTCTTTGGAGATTCACATTCATTACATTCACAGGGTTTCTCTCCAGTATCAGTGTTGTAATATTTATTCATAGACTGCCTCTGGCTGAGGGCTATGCTACTTTCCTTACATATACAGGGTTTTCATCCTCTATGAATTTTCTCATGATCAGTGAGAGTTGATATCCTATTGAAGGCTTTCCTAAATTCCTTACATATATAAAGGTTTCTCTCCGTTCTGCTTCTCTGGTGTGTAATGAGGCTTGATTTCTGAATGAAAGCTTTCCAACATCCATCATATTCTCAGGGTTTCTCACCAAAATGTATTCTCAGATGGTTAATGAGGTTTCCTTCTGGTTGAAGGCTTTTCCACTTTCATTGCCTATATAGGGTTTTTCTCTAGAAAAATGCTCTGATGTTTAATGAACTATTGCTTTTGGCTGAAGGCTTCTCTGCATTCTTTACATTCATTTGTTTTTCTGTCCAGTATGAGTTTTTTTTCATGTTCTGTGAGATATGATTTGTACCTAAAGGCTTTTTCACATGACTTACAATCATAGGGTTTCTTTGCAGTAGGAAATCCCTTGCATCTGAGGTTTGACATTTGAATTAAACCTCTCTCACATATATATGATTTCTCTTCAGTATGACTTTTCTGATGACTAAACAGGTTTTCTGTCAGGTTGAAAACTTTCCAACATTTATTACATTTCTATGCTTGTTCCCCTGTATGCTATTTAAAATGAGGAGTAAAAAATGACTGTAAAGAGCAGACTACCTTCAGGACACTCTTATGTTTTATTTCTAGTTTGAATTTTCTCATATTCCATGAGGTTTTCTATCAGATGGAAGCATTTCCCTGTTCATTTCAGTGCTAACTAATGTATGAATATTTCATGCTCAATGAGATTTAATGCCTGCCTAAAGGTTCCAATATTCCTTACATACACAGGGTTTTACTCCTGCATGTTTCCTTCATGTGACTCTAGCTTTCCCAAATTCATGAAATCCCACTTTCTCTGAACGATTAATTGTCACATAATGTCAGGAGGTTGAATTTCCAAGAAAACTTCACACTCATTACACTTAAAAGTTTGGACTACTGTGTGGGGGAACTGGCAAAACTCATTGTCTTCATTCTTTTTTCCTTATAAAGATTCCCTCATGCTTAGGAAAGCATGATGCAAATTCCTTCAAAGTGAAGTTACATTCATAGAAGTGTTATTTTGAGGAAACAATACTTGTGGTCTGAGAAAATATATTTCCAACTTTCTCACATTCTAGTTTGTGGACTAGTCTAAAATCACAGGTGCCCCAGGAAGATGTACCTGCCTGTACCAGGGGTTGGCCAGGTGTTCTGTGGCTGATAAAACATGGGACTTGGTGTCTGGTGCAGCAGAGGAGTCACGGCACAGAAAGAGACTTCCAGCTCATGCTCCTTTTGGCCTTCCCTCCTTCCCTTGGCCTCCAATGTTGACACTCTGAGGATGCTCTTACTCTACCCCTCCTTGGACCCAGTCAGACTCAAGTGTCCTGTTTTGAGTTCTACACTCACCTTTGCCAATCTTGGGGCAGCTAAAGAAAGCGCAATGCCCAGATGGAACCTGTTGGTGTCATGAAAGAAATGTCAAAATTCACATTACAGCATTGTCTACAGTCGTAACATCATCACAATGAACAACATTAGGTCAGTGACCCTAAGAAATAGTACGGGAGTCCCAGAAAGTCCTGGCACCTGGGGCTGACAAGAAAAGAAATGAAGTTGTGAGATAGTTCAGTTTGCAGAAACCCTCAGCGGGTGTAGATGCTGGATATTTCTCAGACTAATTAAATATTAAATTTTCTACACATTTTTAACTGTGTTGAAAATGATGCATGTTGAAAAATATTCTGAGAGCCAGAACATAAAGTGTTAAGCATTTAAAAAGCATGCTTGCTTGCAGAGAAACATTTGTAAATGTCTCCAAGGACACTGCATAGTGCAGATATCAGTAGGAGGAGGCAGAGAGGAATGAACTCACCACTAAGATGTTATTGTGTCAATTTCCAAGAAAAATTGTCTGGAAACTCAGAAACAGGCAGTGCTCTTACACACTTAGCTGAGGAACTAGTGAAGGACTCCCTACTTTTGTTATCAGCTTTTATTAAAAATTTTTTATTTGTAAAATGATATAAAAATATATATGCATATATGTGCATTTGTTTACATAAATGTTATTTGTTATATATATATATACATTTTTTAAATGTGCCTAGATTACCAAAATATTACTCAGAAATTACAGGGATTTCCATGTTCCCCACCGCCCACACCTCCAAGAACATCCCACACAAACAGTCCTAACCCATGTGGTACAGCAATCACAATGGATATACGCATCCTGGGGCCTTGCCACCGAGCATAGTCCACAGTTCACATCACAGACCACACTCTCTCCCACCCAGGTCTGCCTGGTATATTCTGATGGAAAATGGCCTACATCCGTCACCACTTCACCACTCAGGACAACCCCCAAAGTCCCAAAAAAGCCCGAGTATTTCAACTGCCCCTCCTCTCCCTGCCCCAAAATTGTCCAGTGGCCACCAGCTCCACCTCACTTCTACAATTTCTTCCATTGCTTGAATCACAATATGTCTACAACAGAACACCACCAAGTCCACTCTAGTCCACAGCTCCTCTCCCCATCCTGAGTGGACTTGGAAGGTGATGTCCACTCCATCTCCAAGTGAGAGAGGGCTTATATTCCATGGATATAGTGGATGGGATTTTCTTGCCTTCAGCTTTTATCAGCTTTGTAGTATAAAAAGCAGCTTCAGCCTAAATAAACTTGCCGGCATTCCACATGGAATGAGATCCCTGATCCCAATCTTTCTCTGGATCATTCCCAGCATCATCTAGATCCACGTTGAATTACAAAAGATGGCGCCCAATGTGGGGCTCAACTAGTCTTTTCTCTGGATCAATGTCATGGAAACAACGACAGTTTTTGGTGGGCCAGACGGTCCTTGCATTCTGTGTGGTGAGTCAAATAATCTTGATCATCAGGGTAATGGGTTATCAATCGGGTCGGTTAGAGGAATATTCCCAAGTTTTGAAGACCGTGTTAAAGAATACAGGGGTATCTGTGATGACCCTATAGTTACTAGAACTCTTTTCTCTTGTACAGAAACATTGTTATGCATGGTCTCTGTATAGCCTTATTTCTGTTGCTCTTCGACCATTAGAGCAAATTGAAAATGAAGATATTAAAATGGATACTGCTATTGCTAAAAGCATTGCAGAAAAAGCTAATGATGATTTTAATGAAAATATATATGAAAAAATTAATGAACAGGCAAAAACAGATAAACTCATGTCTAATAAAAAGAAAAACAAAAGAAAAAGGAATTTTATGGAAATTTTCCACCGGTCATTAAGCCATCCACTCCAAAAGATTACTGATTGTCTTTTGATCCAGTGTCTGCAACTCCTAAGGTATCTGAAGATCCATTTTTTACGTTTGATGACCTTCCAATAGCTTGTTTTCGTGCCAGCAACATCCTCTTCAATTATGAAAAGTATAGCATGGGGAATTAGAAAAGGAAATTCAGAGGCTATGCATTTTTTTTTTACTTTACCAGTAACAGTAATTCAAATTCCAGTAGATGCTAACAATCCACAAGGGGGTGTACAATATGAGCATGCTCTTATTCCTTTTAAAACTATCAAAGAATTAAAACAAGCATGCACTCAATATGGTGTAAATTCTCCTTATACTCAAGAATTCATGCAAGAAATGGCATGAGCAAACAGATTAATATCCTGGGACTGGGGTTTGTTAGCTGAAGCTCTTCTTAATTCGGCAAAATTTCTACAATTTAAAACTTGGTGGGCTGATGAAGCTAATATTGTAGCACAAGGAAATCAACAGCAAAATCAACCAGTGCCCATGACTGCTGAACAATTATTAGGAATAGGTCAATGGGCTGGGTTTCCTCACCAATCTCAATCAGATGATATTGCCATTGTACAAGTTTGATTGTGCTGCCTAGCCACCTGGTGATGAATCTCCATCCATGGAGAGGCTGTACAAGCATTTTCAGAAATTGTTCAAGGGAATTCTGGACCCTATGCTGAATTTTTAGCAAGGCTGGTAGATGTAGTAAAAAATACAGTAATTCAACCTGATCTTAAAGAACTACCTGTTCCAAAAGATTTAGTAAGATTAACATTAGGAAAATCTAGCATCAGTTACAGGAGCATCACAATTCTGTCAAAAGAGTTCACTAAGATAAGTACAACATTCAGACAGCAACTATGTAAACCTCCTACTGCCCACATAATGATAAGGCTGTGGGATGATAGGGGCTAATAAACCACTAGAAGAGTAGAAAAACTCTGCAACATTGGTGTTTTCTGTTTTGTTCCCATGCGTATTCTGGTTGGGCCAGTGTGGTCAAATTGATAAAATTAGTGCAAAATTTTATTAAGGTGTTAAAAGGAACCTTCAGTTTTAAATCACTAGCTTTCTCCTAAACTTTTAGCCTAAGTGTACTCCTAAAAAGTAGTAATCCAAAAAATACATTTTAATTATCTGTATAAACTGCTAAATTAGAACTTAACTGTATTTATGCTGTTTAAGTTGTGCTGGCTGTTTGCTGTTTACAAACAAATGTGTTTTAAATAACAAGCTTATATATTACAGGTTACACAGATTCCAGAAAAATCTTAAAAACAGTAAAATCAAAGATGTGAAATGATGAAGGGCTTGAGGACAGCCATACCATAGGAGTGAAAATTATCGGTCAAATTAGTAAGGTTTATGTTTCTGTTAGTGTGTCAAAATTCTTTCTGTATTTGTCTGTTCAGTGTCCATGTATGTTTTTATACCTCTGGGTGGTAATATTAAATTGATAAATGAAAATTATTATAAGATCTGTACTCAAATGGCCAAAAATTAAATAAAGCTGTATATACACTGAATTTTCTAAATGTTCATCAGCAGTTAAAAAAATTGCACTCCTGCAGAAATGCATTGGCATCCTAGCAAAAAGAATGCATCAACTCTCCATCAACCTATACATTGGAAAGATGTTAATGATGGTCAGTGGAAGAAAGGATGGGTAAAAATTTGGGGATGAGGGTATGTTCTTGTGCTTAGAGATTCCAACATGCCCATTTGGCTGCCAAACTGTAGACTGAAACAGAGAAAAGCAGACTCAAGCAGGAGCCACAATGAAGATTTTCTGGATGACAGTTCTATTGATCATGCAAGTATTGGGGATAAGAACTAATAATTTTACATACTGGGCATATATACCTAATCATCCACTTATAAGAGTATATACCTGGGGACATCCATCATTTTAAGTTTTTTTAAATGGCAGTTCAGAATTTTCTGGTCCTTTTGATAAAAGATGACCTTCCTAAGTAATGAAGAAGGAAAAACCATAAGTAATCTGACTTTACCCTTCCTTGGATGACCACTCTGCATTGGGCCAAAACCACCATGCATGTATATTAAACATCACACTGTGGTTGTCACCCAAACAAATGAAACCTTAATTAAAATCATTATATTCCCAGACTATAATGTTTCCAGTTATAAATCTCAAAATTCCCATTGTTTTTAGAGTTGGAACAGTGAGCATTAATCAAACATGATTTTTCTGCACCAATTGCTCCCTTTACACTTGTGTATCTGTTTTACAGGAGAAATCTACTGTAATAGGATGATCTACTGTAATAGGACGATGGCACACTGAAATATTTCTCCTGGTTGGCATAAATCGCTGCTGGCAGTCTTCCCCTGAGAGCCAAATCCTTTGGCACTTTCTAAATCATAATTTAAAAGAACCAAACATTTAATTGGATTAATTATAACTGCTGTAGTAGGGCTTATAGGTATTGTTATAGGTGCTGCTGTGGCAGGAACTGTCTACATGAGAATATCCAAACACAACAATATGTTAAAATTGGCATCATAATGCTAGTGAACTATGGCATAGTTAAGCATATATAGATGAGCAAATTAATAATAGGCTTAATGACTTAGAGTTGGCTGTTACACAAATGGGAGATCAGGTATATAATCTTAATTTAAAACAAGGTTGGAAGTGTGATTGGAATGAAAGTGTTTTTTTATCGCAACTCTCCCATACAATGATTCCCATTATGAATGGGAAAAAGTTAAAAATCATTTAATAGGTCATCACACAAATTTATCTATAGAAATTACAGATGTGCAAAAAAGGATTCTGAGCTTGTCTGAGAATCAACTTACTATAATTCCAGGTAGCGAATTTTGGCAATCAGTAACAGATCAGTTGAATAAAATAAACCCCTTACATTGGTGGAAATCAACCTCTGTACTTCTAACTTCGGTGTGGTGATGATTGCTGCTCTGCTTCTCTTAACTATATTAGGAGAAATTCGCAAAGCCCTGCTGTCCCACATTAATATGGCTGAAAAGACCAGCCATGCCAATAACTTGATTCTGCTTAAAACCTTTGAGTCTCAAACCCCTGCCCACCCATGGAATCTCAGCTGGTGGCCAGTGACACATAAGACCTTCAGAGGAGGGCAACCTAAGACAGGCAAAGTCACTGTGGACGAAAACCAAAAAGGGGGAATTGTTGGAAAAGATGCTGAGAGCCAGAGCCTAAAGGGTTAAGCATTTCAAAAGCATGCTTGCTGGCAGAGAAACATTAGTAAATGTCTCTAAGGAAACTGCATACTGCTGATATCAGTAGGAGGAGGTAGAGTGGAGTGAACTCACTACTAAGATGCTATTGTCTGAATTCCCAAGAAAGATTGTCAGGGAAGCCAGAAACTGGCAACGCTGTCATGCACCAAACTGAGGAAATAGTGAAGGGCTCTGAATTTTGTTACCAGCTTTATAGTATATAAAGCAGCTTCAACCTAAATAAACTTGCCTGCATTCCACATGGTGTGAGGTCCACTAATTCCAATCTTTCTCTAGATCATTCATGACAACATCTACCTCCATGTTGAATTACAATAGATGCAGACCTTTTCAATCCCAGAAGAGGCAGGAGGGGTTGGATGGGAAGAAACTGATGAACAACTGAAGAAGCTGGAATATAACACGTGTTCACTACAGTTCCCCAAGGCCAGAGAGGGAATATCCTGTGTAAGAACCAAGCCCTCAGAACCCCAATGAAAACCATCATCATAGGATCTGGATCTGCAAAGGAGGACAGGGAGAAAGCCCTGTTCAGCACTCACAGCCTCAGTTAGTGATGTGAGTCACTCTATCGAGTCTTCACTGGGGAGGAAGCAGCAGGAAGTCCATCTTCTCCTGTGGTGATAACAGCCGTAAAACTATACTCATGTAGAGATCAGTGTGGCCTCCACACAGACACATCCATGCTCCTCGTGTTCCATACTCACCCTTGCTGAAGGATGTCTCCCACTTCCAGGCAGCTGGGTAGGGGGCCAAGTGGAGTGAGCACTTTTCATTTATGTGTGACTGTATTTGCAAAGGGTGGAGGGAAGTGCCACCTCACTCCCACTAATGTTGCAGATACAAATCAATATCTTCAAATCAACCACTTTTTATGATTTCATTATGTACTATTTTCCTAATTTCTTTTAAATTATAAACAAATTATCCATGCAAAGAGTATAAAAATAATTTATGTCTGTTAAGGCAAACAGCAAAATTCCTTCTCTACCCACAACCCCCATTCCAACTTCTTCAGAATTATCTGCATTGGCAGAGTCTTTTGGTTACACATTCCTGCTTGTAAATACCTGCATTCTCTTGTTTCAGCCATCCCATAGCCTATCATATATGAGAAAAATATTGGAGTACAACTGAAGAATATAAATAAATTTACTAACTTGCTAAAATACTCGAGATTAGAAGTATATCATCTATGAAAAGATTATTTCTGATTTAAAATAATAAAGAAAATTGGAATTAAGTAGAAAGCAGGCCACTGTAGTTCAGTGGCTGTTAAACTTGAATCCACATCAGAATGAGGTGAAGAGTCTGAAAAAATATAAATGGTTGGGGTGCCTTATAAGAAAACGTTACAATAAT
>JAQZBX010091145.1:0-12424 GCA_029593785.1 Cabassous unicinctus
TTAAGAAAGATAATGACATAAAGCTACCAGAACAATGCTTGAAAACCATTGTAGGTTCTCAATAAATATTAGTTCCCTCTCTCCATTCCACTTCTGAGTTCATGAAAAATGCTTCATGATCACCTATATTCAGTTACAAAGCAAGTTCTCAATCACAGCCTGCCCTCCAGGATCTTAACATTTTAAAGCAATGGCACTAAACAAACAAACAAACCTGTCTTTACATGACTCTAAACTTGTGTGCATGATACCTCCTCTATTGAGAATGCCCTCCCTTTTAATCTCACAAAACTATGCTTTAGTCTCCAAGACCCAGATCAAATGTTACCTCTATGAAGTCTTTCCTCTCCCTATGAAGGCCAGCATGTGGCATTTCTAAGAGCATTCTGCTCACACCTATTTATTATAGGATTTTCTAGTTTAATAGTCATAAGTAATGTCTGTCCCTCTTTTTTCACTAGACCATGAGCTCCACAAAAGTAAGGTATAAGTGTAGCTGTGTTTATACTCCCAGCACGATTCCTCATACATAATGGGGACTTGATGTGTGTGGAATGATTATACACTGTAACATACATTTATAATAAGCACAACTGTTAATATGGTCATGCATGCTGCAGAATGAGTTGGCTCTCTGTGGGAAACTGAAGGTTGAAGGAGAATGATCATGTCACTTTCAGTCAAGCAATAAAGATTTTAAGAGTTCTATGAGGAAAATCAAGGAAAGTACTTAGAATTCACTGAGAAGAGAAAAAAAGGACAAAAGGGTATTTCAGGAAGATGGAGGAATGGCAGCTAATAGGTGCACTTAAATAAATTAAGGGGTAAATGGAAAGAAGATAAGAAGGTAGAATCGGGTACCTTAATATATACCTGAATATAAAAATAAGCCTGTTCCTGATGAGTTGGGTGGGAAGTAGTCACTGACTTTCACTGGTCAAATCTGGGTTTATCACAATACAGAGGAAAGGATCAAATAGAGAGTGAAGAATATCTAAGGAGCCACAAGAATTCTTCACACTAAATAAAAGGTTGTAGGATCTAAAGCAGCGTTTCCAACCTCAACACTGTTGACATTTCTGACCAGATAATTCTTTGTAGTGGGGGGCTGTCCTGTGCATTGTAGCATACCCACTAGGTGCCAGAAGCACCCTCCCAGAATTGTGACAACCAAAAATGTTCTCCAGGCATTACCAAATGTCCCCAAGAAGGCAAAATCATCCACCACTGAGAACCACCGGTCCAAAGAAAAAGAGCACACTTTTGGCAACAGAGGAAAGCTACACCCTTCCCTTATATACTTGCCTAAAGCACAAAGCTCTTTGAGTTAGATGAGGTTGAACACAAAAGAAGGACATCAACAACCAGAATAATATATGGAGGAAACAAGAATCTGTAGGAATAAAAGAGATGGACACTTGAAAAACAGGAATTTTTTAAAATGCATATAGTTTGCTTAATTATTAGCTTTCCCAGTTATGTAGACATAATTATGAGAGTCCAAAATGTCCTTTATCTCCTAGGTTCATACTGTCTGGTACATGGTTCTATGAACATAACCAACATAGAAATTTTAACTCACCAAAGAATAGTGATCATAACTATGAAATACCTTGATTCCAAGCATATATTGGTGTAGTAATAATCTATTGTATCCACCACATTTTTGTTAATTGAAAGCTCCCTTTTTCTTTGGGAAGAGGTGGTAGTTAAGGCTGAGGGGACTAGAACGCAGTCCACCTTATGCACTGCCGTAATATTTGGCATTTAGGCCCATAGTTTAGGGCTGTATTATTCATCACATATCAACACAAAAATAGTTTGTCACAACACTTCTGCAGACTAATTAAAATGATAGAACTTGGCGGAATATGCCACACTTTTATAGCACCCAATCTTTTGGCAAAGCAGACCTAGGAAGCAGCAGGCGAAGGTAGGTGGTTCTTGGCACTTCCCTAAACAAGAAACAATGCATATCATGTCCTCCTGTAACAGGAGATAGTATTCATTCTTCCAAAGCAATTTTCACACAAAAGTTCACAAATAAACAAAAGAGGGATGGAGGGAGAAGAGAAACTAAAAGACAAAGCAGGCAGTATGACTCGCAACATAGCCTGTTCAAGAGCTACTCTCTATATGGCAAAGATAAGAACAACAACAAAAAAAGAATCATATGCAATATGCAACAGAAGTATAGCAGGCCTTGTATTGAATATGAAATTATTTAACAAAGGCCAGACTGTCAGATTGGTGGTTTTAAGAACTATATTCATGTATCCTTAAAATTGAAAGCCATATCTCTCTCATTCTCATGGCTCTTGCAAGTGGTCAGATATCTGACCCACTTCCTCATGGCAGTGATTCCAAGAATTTAAACTTTCTATTATCAGTGGCACTAACATGAATAGCCTGTAAACTCTGTCTTCTAAATTATATATAAGTGTAGCACAAATATAGGCCAGGTCTAACCATCACTAGTCTAGAGGACTACTAGGTATCCAGGTTTATTTAGAGCTAAAGTCTGGGGGCTTTAGGCAATATAGAAAACAATACTTACAAACGTAGATTTTATAGTAAGACTAGTCTTGAATTCCAAATTCACAACTGCATATCCTTGGACAAGTGACTTATCTGCTCTGGGCCCTTTTTCTCACCTACAAAATGACTGTTGTAAGGATCAAACTAGTTGATACTGACGGGAAAGGCAATCCCCCATGAGCCCTGAGCATTCCTGCACATTCTTGCCTAGGTATGCCAAGACTGAAAGGCCCTGACAGCATTTACCCCGGTCATTTCTCAGGGTTATGTTTGTAGCAAGCAACCTTGGGGATGAGGTAACATAAACCTCCCAGACAAAGAGCAGTCTTGCTTCCACCTACTATAAACATGGGGAATCCCCCAAGCTCAGTGTTCCTCTCCTGTAATGCAACCCACTGCCTATATAGGCATCCATCATGGCCCACCCCATGGGACTTGGGGACAATGGTGAATGAGTGTGTCGTGTTGACATTCTGGCCACTGCTTTTGCAATGAATAATAAGCTGTCTTTTGTCTCTGACCCAGAAGTCTTGAATCTTCTGCACTCATGCATAAAACAGTAACAGGTTAGCTTGTAATTAGGGCAAAATCCCAGACCCTGCACAATTCTTGACAAATACATGCAAAACACTTAGAATACCAACTGGCACATCATAAGTGCCCAATAAATGGGAGCCGTCAATATTAAGTATTATTGAGAATCACCTTTGGACAGGTTTGAGTACTGTATTTGGTCGCTGAACCAAGGCAACCACCCAAGGATTAGCATCACCTAGAGCTGAGCTAGCATTCCCTAAGGCTCAATACATTGCCCTACACACAATGCATGATTTTTAAAAAATGTTGATGTGGTCTGCAATGGATTAGGCTAACTCTACCTCCAGAAAGAGAACAGTAAAGTTAACTGGGACACTCACCCTTTAGCATTCAGCCTTAAACAGTCATTTTTCATAATTGCCAACTTTCCATCTAACTAGACCTCGGATGCCATGTATTTGTTACAGCAGATTCATTACAGCTCTCAATAACCTTTCACTCCCAATACATCAGAGTTCAATGGAACCTTGCAGACCATCTATTTTGGCCCCCTTATTTTACAGAATAAACTGACACTGAGAGAAAATAAATTACTTGCCCAGAGTTACATTTTTAAGTGTCAGCCTACTTAAACGCAAAGTGTCACTCTGGCCACAGTGTTTCAGATACAACAAGTGTTTTGTTTGTTTTTGTTTTTGTTTAAAAAAAAAAAAGCAGTTTATTTTCTATATAATCTCTAAATTACCAGAAAGGAACACTTTTAAAAAAAGACTTATTAGGACCAGTTAGATATCCTATTTAGCTTATTTCAACTCTGTAGTATACTAGTATAGTTCAACTCTATAGCATATTATAGAAATACCTTTAGATTCTATAAAATAAAATGGAGAGTCTGGAAAAACATGAAGTGGTAGTGCTAAGATCAAAATGCATGTCAACATAGTTGGTGATGGGGGGTGAGTAGAAAATGCTTTTAGCCAAATCTTTGTCATATTCAATAATTGATTTAATATCCAGTGGCCATCCTTCTGCATGTTATTTCTGTCATCAGGCAATAGGATACATCATTAATAATATTCAGAGCAACCAGCCAAAGCAACAAGAAATAAGATGACCTTCAGAGTTAAACCCACACAAGGGATAATAGATGATTTTAAAAGGGAGCAGGGATTTGGAAAGCTGGGATTTGTAACAGTAACAGATCTTGATCCACAATTAGCTACAACAGAACTGGGAGGAGGAATGTGGAAAATTGGGCACAGAGCCTGTACAACCCCTACTTTAAAGTATAACTACTACTTCAGTTCCATTTTATACACAGATATGGCCATTTCAAATTTAGTAGTTGGTATCAGGCCTAACTAGGTTATATAAAAATGGAAGATATTGATCTCACAGAAATTCACAACAAAGACCATCTGAAAATGGTTTGATGAAGCAAGTACAGGCTGTACCAAAGAAGCCTAAGAATGTAGAGATTAGAGTATATGGGTAAACCCTGCTTTAGTAAAATAAACACATGAAAATTCAAACCACCAACATGGATAAAATCCAGGCCATTTTTAATTTTTTGCATGGTAAAATTATTCTTCCCTTTAATAGCTTGTTTAAAGACCATTAGCTACTCAACCAACGGGGGTGAGAGAAATGTAAGCTAATGCATTGCCAATGAAAATCAAGCTGTGAGGTCAGCCTAAGAAAAGATTATTTCCACTCACAAATGTTTTATGTACACACTGAATCTTCTGGAAAACAATGATTTTACAAATGAGGTCCTTGACTACAGAGCATATTATTAGAGGAAATGCTTCTATCAAATTTATTTTAACCCATCTTAATTTTCTACAGGTTCTTGCCTTATATCATGGGCAACATAAATGAAAATAAATTGAATTTACAACACAAACTTCAAAAAATGCACAGTCTCATACCTGTACCATCTGTAACTATGTGAAGCAGTGTAAAACAATAATGCCAAGAAACGTGCGGAGAGGTGTGCATAAAAGGAGGGGTCTTAAGTTAGAAAAGGTAATCAACACATTGAACCTACAGCCTTCAAGGACTCAGTCTTTGAGGATTTCAATAATTCAAAAGCAAATGTAGTCAGGTTTAGGGTAATATATTACATAGATATACACCTTATATTCTTATTTCAGAATGAATGACAAATGGAAAATTCCTATCCTAAATGAGAGATTAAACTATGTCCTGTGCCTTACTGAATTTCTTATCAGATATGGGAATAAAATTCATCCGGTTATAAATGCATCAGCTATCCCATATGGCACTTTTGTGTGAATTAGAAAAACTGGCCCCTACAGAAGACCCAGACTTGTGCCTGGGCAATGATTTTTGATGAGTGACCCAACCTCCATGGCCTCATGCCATTTGAACAGGGCTCAAACATGCATGGTGGACCTGGTCTCTATTACACATCCATTTTATTAAAGTTGAAAATGTAAGTGAACAACCTGAACTATCCTCCTTTCTATATATAAGAATCTTCCTAAACAGCTCCAGCCAGCACAGTACACTATTGAGCATTTAAGATTTTACCAGTGATTGATTTCAAAGCAAATAAAACAACGCCCCAATCGCTTTCCCTCCCCTGGCAAAACAAAAGGAGAAAACTCCACCTGTCCAGCCACCACAATTATCACTCACCCTGTTCTGAGGAAAATTACCCACCTAATTGGGTAGGTAAATGATCAGCCTAGAAGTTGTAGAGTGGAGATTGATTACTAGTCTAAATCTATTTGAGTCCAAAAAGTTCGAGAAATTGCATGCCTATTGCCTCCCAGCACAGTAAACAGCACTAAATTGCTGTCTGGAAAGTAGTGGTTACACAATTTCTTTAGTAAATCTGTGTAGAGTCTAGGCCGTTTGCCTAAGTTGATTTCTCATACTTACCCACCCCATCCATCCCCAACTCTATCACCTCATTAGTGCAGCCTGGTTTTCAATCTTAACCCCACAAATGTCAAAATACTGGTTTTCAATCTTAACCCCACAAATGTCTAAATACTGGTTTTCAATTTAAACCACAAAGATATCCAAATAAGGAAACTTAATAGTTCAGATTCTTTTGTAAATGTTTGCTCACAAACTATCTAGATTGAGCAACGCAAGTGTATTAAAATGGCTACAAAACATTAAGTACCAAATTGGCATTTGTTTTGAAATAAAACTAAAGTTAATAGTATAAACCTAGTTCTGCGCATGTGTGTGGTGTGTGTGTGTGCGCACGCGCAAAAGGTTATATGAATCCTTTATCTAGAGAACTCAAGAACACTTTTCCTTTGCCCAAATATGTACAACATTCCCCTGGGAGGAAAATTCTTACCATAAACTCCATCCCACTTTCACAAATTGCAAAATGAATAATGAGTGATTACCTAACCAGTAAATGGAGCCAAAAGTCTTCATTTAATCTATTTTCTATCTTCCACAGTAGCTATTCCAAGAAGGAGTTTACCCACACTTACGTCTCAACCTTTCCAGATACTTCCACAGAATTAAAGACAGAAGTGAACTTAATTTGGGCTGATGGTTTTTGATAGCACTTTATGTGGAGTAACTTTGAACAACATTTTGCCATTAATTTAAAGTTGTATTTGTTTAAGGAGTTCAGTGACATATAGATTAATTAGGCTCACACATTAAAAATCCAATTTTTTGAAGCAAATGGAGATATTTGATTATGGATTGAGTGTTAAATAATACCAAGGAATTCTATAATTTTTTAAAAATGTGACAGTGGCATAGTAGTTATGTTTTTTTTTAAAAAAGTCAGTAATGTTCAGAGTTTCATACTTAAGTATGTAGGGATAAAAATGACACAATATCTGGGATTTGCTTTAAAATACTTCACAAGAAAAAAATAAAGGCTAGATGAAACAAATGTAGCAAAATCAGACTGTTGTAGCTGGGTAATAAATATATATAGTGGTTCATTGTACTATTTTCTCTACTTTTTAGTATGTTTGAAAAATTTTGTAGGTTTTCTAAAAAGTCATATTAGCTACCCCATATTATTAAACCACCCCATATTATAAATAAAGTAAAAACTTTATATTATCTACTTTACATTTAGCTTGAAGAGAGAGCAACAAATTAAGGGGATAAAAATTCCTCATCATTTTGACTGGATCTTTACCAAAATATGTGGATATCTATCACAGAACAGCAAACAGATTTTTTAAATAAAGATTGTACCTGAAATCTTTTCTCCCTTGGGTGAGCACCAGAACTGCCAAGTGATTGAGTCCATAGTCATTTGGGAATAATTTATTACTAAGTCTTGGAAATCTACCTAGAAGGTTCTCACTTGAAGTAGCCACCACTGTATAGAGCCCTAACAAAAGAAAAAACTGGCAGCCAATTTGCTGGTATTTGGTAGCAATGTAGCTTACTTTCCCTAAATCAATCCAGTAAAACCTTCATTAAGAATTTTATTTTCTAGACTCTCTCATGACAAAGGCATCAAGACCCTTTCCCCAGGCCACTTCACATGAAACAAATATCAGGATTTAGTTAAGTGTTTGTTTAAGCTACAGCCAGAGTATATCATTTATACTGAAAGAGATTCTGCCTGATCAGGTAAATTCAGTTTTAAACTTACTATGAGCTAATTTCATTCTATTACTGATATTCATAATAAATATCTATTTGAAACTATATCTCAACCTTTATTTACATGCATCAATTTTAAGTTGTCTTCCACAAGATGTTCATCTGGGTATCAAGTACATAACCATATTTCAAATTACCTGCCCATTATCTCAGCTTCTTCAGTCTTGAATAAAGCTAAAATATCAACCACCCCAAATCTGGCAGAAAGAACTGGTCTCTTCTGCATGGCAGAATGACTTAAGGAATAGGGAAAAGATTGGTCTTCAATAATAATCCCTGTGGTACTAGTGATACCCAGTAATATTTAACCAGATGTGCTGATTCACATAAATTAGCATTTATTAGGTGCATACTATTTTCAGAGCATCCTGTTATTTATAGTGCTTTCTGAGATCAGATTGGAAAAAATATGATTTCACTTCAATGACATGTGACTACTGTCAGAGCCCTTGGTACTTGGAATGAAATCTATATGGATTACAATTACAATTGTTCCTAAGAGGAACAAAAAAGAGAGATTGACTAATTTTTCACTTTCAGAGGCCTTGAAACATAATGACTTAGTGTTATACTAACTTCTACAATAGAGGTGGTAGCTTTTAAACTTACCTCCAGTTCAGTCTCCTTAACATTGCAATGACTAAGTTTCCTTCTTTGTACAACAGCAATAAACTGCCTGGTAAGGCAGAATAGAATGTCATAGATATCTAATGTTTTATAACAAAAATTTTTAATGCCTCAAATTGATAAATTGAAAGAAAAGGGGAGTCTGATTTTTACAAAATTACAGTGAAAAAACATAAACTCATAGATTATGTTCATTCAACAGAAAAAATTATTATGAAATGGACAGAATGTATAATCCCCCAAATGGACAAATGGAATTGGGGAAATAGAGAGATTAAGAAATCAATCAACAAATAAACATATTATAAGTACGTTATACAATAATAATATCAGAGCTATCAAATTGCGAGAAGGCAGTTAAGCCATCCAATTAAAATCACATTTGATCCAGGTAATATAAGGGGTTAATCATAATGCTTTATATTTGTATAGCGATATAGAATTTTCTAAATGCTTCCTCATTCATTACTGTGTTTTATCTAAACCACCTTGGGAAGCAAATCAGGCAGGCAGAGCAGTCTCCAGCTGGCAGATGTTAACCGAAGATCCCAAAATTCTGGTGCTAGATGGCTCTTCAGAGATCACAAGCAAATAAAAGACAAAGCAGAGACTGGAACCCAGGTCTTTTGGCTCTCCATTCAGTGCACTTCTGCCAATAACCTGAAGCCTCCTACTAATAACAACAAAATAGTACTTGGCTCATCAGTTTTGACACTGACATTACAAGAATCCCAAACAAATGAAGGGGCAGAGGGAAGTTCTCCCAGCCCTGCAGAAGTTTCCTTAATTTCAAAATAAGAGAAAGGACACAGAGGAATTGATAGATATGTTCAATTGATGGGGTATATGTAACTGAGAAAAAAATAGCACCTGAAAGTAAAAAAAAAAAATTTAAAGCACCTTTTCAACAATTTACCCTCCAAAATGCCTGGCCTGTAGGTGAAAAAAAATATCCCAGCTAATAATCATTTTTACTGAGTACTTTTGCACCCAAGCATGGGCATGTGAGGTATTCAAAAATATGCATAAAAGGAGACTCTTGCCCAGTAACATTTTACAGTCTTTGTTTAAAGATAAGATCAATCTTAACATTTACTGTCAAGATTGTTACAAGAGTTCAGAATAAGGAAGAGCCCTAGGTAAAGTGAAGTAATCAGTCAAAGTTTAATGGGAGAATGCGAGAATTTTGAGGCTTGAGCTAAGCTGTGAAAGACGGGTGAGATGTGTAAAAGAGAAAAGGTGGATATTACAGAATTGGTGAAGACGTTCAGGGTAGGTGGCAGAAAGAAGAGGCAATGGAGATAAGACAGCCCAAGGAAACTGAGCTGCAGAGAAATATACCTAGTAAATGGATGAGCTGTGATTGGAATCCAGGTCTCTAACTCAAAACACCAAGCTCTTTTATACCACTCTGTCCCTCTTAACTGGTATTCCTGCCTCCATTCTAGCACCCCTCTCAAAGTATTTCTTCATAGTACTAAGTGTCTTTCTGAAATACAAATATGATCAGGTCACTCTCCTGCTTAAACCCCTTCAGTGGTTTACTCTTTCAGATAATCATGGAAACTCAACATGGCATATAGATTCATCATGATCTAGATGTATATCCTTTCTTTAGTCACACACATCTATCCACAATTCCCTCATTGGGCATGCTCTTGTATCTCTGTACCTTTGTTTATGCATTCTTTCAACCTGGAACACCTTTCCCTCCGCTTCTTCACTTAATGTCTATTCTTCAAGCCTTGGTGGAAAAGTCACCCACTCTTGCAAGTCTTCCCTCACCACACTCAAACATCCAATCAGATTCAGATGCTCTCCATGTTTTAATAGCACCCTCCTAGACATATTCCTATTATAATTTATCACACTACTCCTTAAAAATTAATAAACCTGGGGGGACAGTTGTGGCTCAAATGATTGGGCATCTGTCTCCCACACGGAGTGACCTCCATTCGATCCTCAGTACCTCCCAGTAAAAATAAAGAAAAAAAATTAATAAACCTGGAGAGCAGATGTAGCTCAAGTAGTTGAGTGCCTGCTTCCCAAGTAACAAGGCCCTGGGTTCGATCCCCGGTACCTCCTAAAAAACAAACAAATGAAAAAACCAACTCTCATTGGGGAACAGATGTAGCTCAGTGATTGTCAATTACTCAAGTAATGAGGTCCTGGGTTCAACCCCCAGCACCTTCTAAAAAAAAAAATTAATAAATTTGCATGTGTCCCTCACCAGACTTTGAGCATCTTTATATTACCAACCCCTAGAATGGTGCCTACCATGTAGTAGGTGCTCAGTAAACTTGTGTTACATTAATGAATTCCTTCTGCTTAGACCTTATTTAAAATCTAAGCATGTTAGTTCTACATCATCACTAGCCTCTCTTACTGGTAGAATCACTGCCTTAAATATGTGTATTTCAATTACACATATTTAAGGAGCTATATTAAAAATTGTGAGTGTATATAGGTACATTCATTTTTGATGTAGCTCCTTCATAACACTTCTAGTGCTCTCTCCCCTATTCAACTTGTCAAAAATATTCCATGGTTGACATCAAATTACTAAATAATCTAAGATTCATGCTGTTTGATCATAAGCTACAATCTGGACCTAACCAGAAAGTTACATAAAGTCGCTTTACTATTAATGCATTGTTCAAAATGAGAAGAATGCAAGATGGTTTTGCCTTCTTTAAAAATAATAAAAATAATAATAGGGTCATTATTAGGATGCATGTGTGAAGAAAGTTGAAGTGAATTTCTTTAAATTTTTATTTCATTACTCTTAGACACTTTAAAATTCTCACCAAAACTTATCAAAAAGTTGGGGATATTAATAAAATTAGTTCCTCCCTATAGAAAACATGCCTTCCTCTGGTGTTCCAGAACCATGAGGAAGGAAATGAAAACCACCGAATCATAAGGCTTATGCTTTAAGAATCCACTATACTATAGTTATTGAGGTAATGTCTCTATATAGCGGAAATTTTATCTTAGCTAATACTATATAGACAGTATATAGCCACCTCCTTTTTTCCTTCAAACAAATGATCTTCAATATCAATCACCCATGCGGTCAGTGCTATTTCCTTTCTCCTTTCCTCATTGTCCTTCTCCCCTCCTTAGTAACTTAGAGTGGAATTAATTGAGTCATTTCCTTTACTCTCTATCCTTTTTAACCCAATAGTTCTTCTTCTTTAGGTGATGGAGGCCTTTGAGAAGTTTATGAAAGTTAGAGCCCAGAAAAATGAATGTACCTATATACACTCACAATTTTTAAGACAATTTCAGGATTTAAAAAACCCTTAGCTCAATCACCTACACAAATAATTTCCATTACCACATGACCCTCTTTTATAATCCCACACCACAATGCCTTTACAACACACACTTAAGGTATTACAGTGATTTTGTGATTAACATAATACTCAAAATAATAAACTTTAGGCTAAACAAAGCTTTATCTTATTTGCAATATTTTAAGTTAAGAATTCCAGTTCAATTTTTTCCTAAAAGGCTTCAGAAGAACATGCTGAAAGCTTTAGTGGTAACACTAAAGACTGGGCTCCAAACAATTTAAAATAAGAGGTAAGACCCTTATAAAAAGTTTACCAATCCTCGTTGTTTGGCCTTAAATTGTGCTGTAATATCCTCCCATATTTGTTTTTATTAACTCTGACCCATCTGTTTGAAAAATCATGTAAAGCTCCAAAGTTATGTTTGAGCAAAAAATAAAGTTCACGTTGACATTGGCAAACTCTTGGATTCAAATACTTGTTCTACTACATCAAGCTATGTTCAACAACAGCGAAGCTGGCTAAGAATTGAAAGTGATACCATCTCACAACGATCTAGTTACCTTGTCAAAGCAAGTAAAATGTAAAAGATAAAACATGAAAAATGGCCAAAGGGAAGGGAAGAATATAATCAAGTTGTTATTACTAAGACAGAAATAAGTGCTGTTTCTTGAAAGCATAGTTAAAAATTCTTGCTGGATGTACCAAACTATTTGTGAAAACTATCAGTTGATTTTTATTCTTACTTAAACTTGTAATTGCTGATTAAACCACAGCTTTGCACTGGGCCCATA
>JAQZBX010091146.1:0-12423 GCA_029593785.1 Cabassous unicinctus
TGTTTGCTGTGTCCATTCGCTGTGTGTTTTTTCCGTGTCTGCTTATCTCCCCCTTGCTGTGAGTGAGGTCCTGCTGCATCAGCCCACCGCGCCACACGGGCCAGCCTGCTCTCAAAAGGAGGCCCCGGGAAGCGAACCCGGGGCCTCCCACATGGTAAACGGGGGCTCTATCGATTGAGCCACACCCGCTTCCCGTCAGTATATTTTTAATCTCCTTATATGCTAGGTCCATCATCTCTGCCATTTCTGGGACTTTGTATTGACTGGTTTTTCTTCTGGTTTTGTTACATTTTCCCGCTTCTTGGCATGTCCAATATTTTTTTTAGCCTGAAGTTGGACATTGTGAATATTACCTTGTTAAAAGTCTACATTTTTATTTTTTTCCTTTATTTTTTTTTTAAGATTTATTTTTTTTACTTATTTCCACCCCTCCTTGTTTGTGTTCGCTGTCTGCTCGTCTTCTTTTTTAGGAGGCACCAGGAACCAAACCCGGGGCCTCCCATGTGGAAGGGAGGTGCCTAATTGCTTGAGCTACCTCCGCTCCCTATTTTCTTCCTTTAAAGAGGATTGTACTTTGTTCTGGCAGACAGAGTATTGCTTGTGGATCAGTTTGATCCTTTCGAGTCCAGGTTTTAAGATCTTCTAGGGTTGGTCTGGAATAGACTTCACTGCAGTTCAGCCCTACTCTAAGGCATGACCCCTCTCAGGGCTCCAGTGAATGTCTCGGTGATGACTGAGGGCTCGCCAGGGCAGCTTGTCAGAGCTAAAATCATGGCCCCATTTTGTCCAAATTGTTAGCTTACAGTATCCTAGTTGTTCTTGCCAAACTTTGTGGCATTTTACTCTACACATTTACAGGCTTGTATTCAGCAAGGTCTCTAGGAGACCCTTGTGTAGAATTCTGAAGTTCTTTTTCTGCAAAGCTCTCCTCTTCTTTCCACGTTCTTCATTTTCCCTGAATACCAATCTCCATCTCCTTAGCTAAACTCCGTTGGACTCTGGGTTCTCCCTCCCTGCACTCACAGTCTTGAAATTGCTTTCAGTCAGAAAGTGTGGACAATTGTAGAGATCACTTATTTAGTTTACTACTCTCAAGGATCACAGTTCTGTACTATTTGTTGTTTAGTGTTCAAAAACATTTGTTTCATATCTTATGTCCCTTTCAGTAGTTGTTTACAGTGGAAGGGTAAGTTTGGTCCAGTTATTCCATCATAACCAAAAAAGAGATCACTCCATGCATTTTTAATGTTTTGACTACATGTATATATTTTCATAGATAATATATAGCATTATATTGCATGTCTTTAGCTTTTTATGTAAATAGCAACTTTCTGTTTTCACTCAACATTATGTAGTTGAGATTTATCCATGTTGAACAATTTTGTTCTAGTATTTTAATTGCTATATAGTATTATGTGTATTACATTAAACTGTATCATAGTTTCTCCATTTACCTGAGGAGATGGACATTTTTGGTTATTTTTAGTGTTTTCTTGGGCACAGATAATACAACAAAAATAATGTCTATGTTTCCCTTAAGGATGGATGAATTCTTATATATATATATACACATACATACATATATGTGTATCATAGTATATATAATTGTATGTGATATATATTATAATATATAATTTAAATGTTTGTGTGTATTCATCCTGCTTTTAATCATGCAGTGATGGTAAGTTCTTTAATGTTTTGGAAAATGTTGCCATAATTGTAGAATGACAATAATGTCCTCTAATTAGAGTTGTTGTGAGGAGGTTTTATACCAGTAAAGTAGTTAACATCGTATATGTTCTTTAAAAAGTATTCAATAGATTATAACAATAAAACTTTCTGTAGCAGTAAAACTTTTTATTATGCATCCTTGGCTTAAAGAGTAAAATCAATATCTCTATTTTCTTTTCCGACAGTACATGAAAGAACTTTTACTCTAGTCATGTTCCTTCAGTTTTAAGTGTCATAATTGTCTAATATTTTAGTTCTATCTGGCTCCATCCATAACTGCCCAATTATTAGTGCTTCTCAAGTTTTAGTCCTAGGACCTTTCATTTTCTTTTGTCATATTCTTTTCATAAGTAATCTCATTCAGCCCATCACTTTAATTAGCACCTATGTGCAGAAAACTCCCAAATATACATCTTTTGCCCAAACCTTTCCTCTAAGTTTCAGACCTAATTGCCTACTTAACATATTCTCTGGTTGTGGTGTCTATCATTGTCAGTATCAGAGCTTGTCATCTATTAGAAAACAGGTAGCATATTTAAGTTAGGATAATTCAAGGAGGGTTTACTTACAACAGGACTATTAGGAAAATAGTGAAATGGATCCTTAGGAGATAAGGCTGCAACCATGGCAAGTGGAGAGAATAGTTACTGGCACCCAGGAAAAAGTTATGGGAGAAGAGAATGTTTTGAGAGGATACCTTCTACTGAAAGACATGGAGCAAGGCAATCTGAGAAAGAGGGAGCCAAGAGAATAAATACCTGACCCCACTTTCCTGACTTTCTCTGATCACCTGACAGCTCTCCCTACTGACTGAACCCAAGGGATATCAGAGAATAGTGTTGCCTGTTGATGAAGACACATTTTACAGTGAAGGGTGGAGAGTGGATCTGGAGGGCAAAGAAAAGATATTTAGTACAGATGTCTTCTTCAAATTGATCACACATACAATTAATTGTGAAAGCACAGTCTTTCCGCCTAAAACTTCGTTTTATTCTAGTGATCTTTGTCTTGGTGCATGGCACCACCATTCATTGAATTATGTAAGTTGAAATCTGGGATTCATCCTTGACACCTTCCTCTCCCTCACACTTGTATCCATTCCATCCCATCCCCAAATGCTCATAATTTTATTTCCTAAATCTCCGTTGAGTCTGTCCCACTTTTTTTTTCAATCTTCTCTGCCTCTATCCAGCTTTTTTCATCTCCCTTAGACCTACTATTATCTTCTTTTTTATTGACTTTACAGTGGTTATTCTTGCCTCACTCCAGTCTGTTTTCCACGTTAAAGCTAGAGTGAATGTTTCAAAATGCAAATTTGATCATGACACTCACCTATCTCATCACCTTCCCCTTCCCAAAATAAAGCAAGTGCACATAAAAATTTTCAGAGTTTAATGTAACTTATAAGGTCCTGCTTTCATTTTTTTGGCCTCTCCCTACCTATCCAACTTCTTATATTCTCTTCCTCATTCTTGCAATTCTAGCTACAGAAGCCTTCTTTTCCTCTCTTCAGTGCCTAGTTTATGGGCATCAAAATTTAGAGTTCATGTGTATCATGTGAAATGTATAGAAAATGGTGGGACTTTTTCTTTCAAACTCTGCTTTTGAAAATTTCTAAAATAGCATGCTTTTCTTTTATGTTTGCAAATATGATAAATATTAAAATTTGTAAGGTTCCAAAGAGCTAGAGAGACAGGCAGAGTTTATTAAATGTCTTTAGAGCCAGGCAGAGTTTATTAAATGTCTTTTGAGCCTATTCCAAGATTTCTCTTGAATCCTCAAAAGGAGAATCTGTTGTTTGGGCAGCAGAATGTGGTGTGATACATGAGAGTGCTAGCCTCCCTCCCTATGTTCAGTTATCCTACCATTTGTCACAACACCTGAAATTCTACCAATTTATCAATTCTGCCAATCTAATATCCTAGCAAGTATTAATCAGAAACTAGCTGAGAATATAGATATTATAAAGTTAGATCTAGAAAAGGACTTTGAAATCATCAATCCATTAAGAAAAAGGTCATGTTTCAAGACAGGTGAGTGCCAAAGATCAGATGATTACTGTATAGACTTTCTTTCTTTCTTTTTAAATTAAAACCTTTGGGATAAGAAGTGAGAAAATAAAGTTTCCATCCTGTTAAGTATGTTAAAACACCTCTCATACCAGAAATTCAAAATCAGTTAATTGCAACATGTTGAACAGTTCTAGTACACTTCAGTTATCTGGTGGGCATCATAAAAATTTTAGCTGATCCCTGAGCAGAAACAAATCTAAAAGTAAATTACTAAAAAATCTTTAATCCTAACAGTTAGATCATGATGTTATCTATTTCAAAGTAAGGAAAGAAAGCTTCCCACTTGATATTTTAATTTTTACACAGTGGCCAGTCTCCCTTTTTTGTACAGTATATGCAATTAAAAAGTAATGGTCTCTTTCTGTATGATTTATCTTTAAACCTACAGCTTCTCTAATTAAAAAATAAAATATTCCAAGGAATAAAAAAAAAAAGTTATGGTTTCTTAAATCAGACTGCCAAAAGCCAAAATCCTGGCATTCCTCAGTTGCTATCCTTATTGTTTGGACAGCATTGAAAACCAATGTAGGGGAGATGACAGGTGATGGCCTGTTGAACAGAGAGCAATAAATAGTAAGGTTTGGTAGTCTGGTTTTTTCAGGTTACCTTTAGGTTTATAATGAAGATAATCTTGGGGCTGATTGGTGTAAGGAAGCACTTTCGATTGAGGAGACAGCAGTACTACACGTCAAAGTTCAATAAATTTGGTTAAAATTCAAGCTGGCTTCCCTTGAATAAGCTTCTGTTACCTGGAATATGACATTACTAGGTAACAGTATTGATAACTATATTCTACTTTAGCTATATTAATATTATTGAATTTGTTCACTGTTCTTTCTACAAGACTGTTAGTTTAGAATACTAGCAATTGTGTATTTTTCTTTTTATACTCTGTTTCTTTAGCTGTATACTCTTTTTGGTATTTTATTGATTTAGAAGTCTTTGGAGTTAGAACATGGAGGCAAGTAGCTTCCTATAAATGTTAACAGTTTCTACATTTTTGTAAAATAACTATGACTTCTGATTGATTTATTTTCAAATTCTCTATAGCTCAAAACAACAATTACTTAATGAAATAGATACTCATTATTGTGGCTACCGGGCACTTTTGAACAGCTTCCCTATATTTTGGCAGTTTCCCATATTGTACGTCCTGACTTCCCAAGGTAAATGCCAAAAAATTTTTCTTCTCCATACCCACTTGCAGTCATGCGCATCTTGCTTGGATTTGCATGGGAGCAACATGAGGTAGTAGCCTTGGGCAGGGAATTTTTTTGGTTTTTGTGGGGTTTTGTTTGTTTGTTTGTTTTACATGGGTGGTGGTGGGTTTCTGGTTTTCTTAGTTCAGCAGTTGCAGAGTATGTGTTGTTGATTCCTAGTGTCATAGTTGCTAAGCAGTGGTGGCAGTCAAGTTTTTCCTGGAGCAGCCCCCAAAGTTTGGTTTGAATTGTTCCTGGCTTCATAGCTTCTAAGTTTGGCTCTTTAGCTCTTACAGAGTTTCTGTTAAGCTCCGTGATAATATAATTTTTAAATAAATTCCTTTTCTGCTTTAACTAGCAGAGGAGATTCTGTTGTTGGCAGTTAACTAAGAAGCTTGACAAGTATATTTAATATGAATGATTGACTTTCTTAAAATACATTGTTACTATATATTGTTCATTTTAGAAAATGTAAATAAATGTCCTGCTTTCCTTTTTCATGTCAATCCAAATACATTGTATTGTTTCCTCAATTTATGGATTATTTTGGGTTAAAGCTCTTATATACATTTCTTCCTAGATTGTAAACTCTATGTGTGGGGTGCATGCTTTCATATGTTTGTATCCTATCCTCACTTACGGTAAACATGCAATAAAAGTTTGCTAAACTAGTAAAGTTTAGGATTCTTGAAAGCATAATTTTCTCCTTTTAAATCTGTTCACTCATTATCAGTGTTCCTGTTAAGTTATGCATGACCAAAATAATGTTAGGTACAGCTTCTTTTAGCATTTCACACAGTAAAAGGTAAATACCTTTCTAGGCCAATAAGGAGCAACATTAAAAATGGGAGCTGTTTTGGGGCCACTTTTTTTTTTTTCATTTGGTGTTTTTTGTTGTTTTGTGTTTTTTGTTGTTTTTTGTTTTTTAGTCAGCAAATATATTTTCTTTATGCTTAGGCAATCTTTTAGTATTTCAGCAACACTGAAGGCTTAATTTTGGGGGATAACATTTTAGAAATATGTACTACAGTGTCTGATTTTAGTAACTATACTTCTGAAAAAATTTTAAGTTGAGAATAACTTTCAAACCTGGTTTATTTAGTTTTTCCTTATCTGTCCTTGTCACCAAATTTTGGTTTAAGTATTTCTTAATGTAACATTTTTAAAATTTTAATCTTAAATTAAGTGTTTAACAAAATTTTAAAAATTCAGCAGGTTATAGACATTAACTCTAGAGCTTTTGGGCAGCTCCCATTCCCTATTTACCATATCACTGAGGATTGGGAGGGAGACTCCCAGCCATAGTTCTAAAGAGCTCTTCTGCCTTATGCTGGCCCATACCAGACTGGACTTTCTTTGCCTACTCGTACCTCTTCATTACCTCTAGTCTGAGGCTAGAGTCCATCATACTCCTTCTGTGAAAGGTACAATTTATGGGAAACAACAATGTCATTAGCAGCCCTTAAGTAACTTTAGGCAGTGCACACAGATGGAAGCAGCACCATGCTTCAACTTTGCCATGGTTCTTTCAGGTACCTGAGCCAATAGCATGTATATTTTATACCGTTGTCTTATTCTCATCCTCTTCCAAGGGTAAGCCAGTTGTTGCCAATTTTGGCTACTAGGCAAACTCTACATACTCTGGTTCTTATATTAATGCACTATGTAAACCTGGAGAAGTTTTCTTCTTAGCCTTCTGTGTCCCAAGTGTCCCTGTCTCTAAAATGAATAGTTTCTGAAATTACTGTATCACTAAACTATATTGGCCAAAGGTTGCCTATCACTGCATTAGACAAAAATCAAATCCATAAAAGTTTTTCAGTGTGCTTCAATGTCCTCTTAAATTTTCTTCCCCCAGCACTACTCTTTCACCTTTGCAGAAACATAAAACGCTCTACTCTATCGGGACAAGAAAGTAGTCTGATTGATATTAATCATATATGATTGCATCTCGTACTTACAAGGTTTTGTTTCAGTTTGGTTTTTTGGGAATATCTTTTTACCTACTTGGTGCTGACTCTTTGTATCTATTCTAGTATGTAGTGCTTCCTGATACCCTAATCCCATTCCCTTTTGTAAAAGCAAGCTGACACATTTTAATTTTGAAAGTAAATAGCTGCCATAAATATCATATTTAACTGGTATATACAATGAGCAAGAGGGAATTTCTAGACTCAGATTCTGAGATGTTTTCCTAAACTAGTCAGTGGGTTTATAGTGAACTTATAAGCAGGGTTGATTATGACAAGGTTAATCAAAATCACATTTTCTATGCCAAACATAGTAAACAAACCCAATTTTTGATGGTAGTCATTCTAGCAGATATGGTTTCCTATAACAAACTTTTAAACAATCTCTGAGTTACATCTCATGGGAAATACTGTAAAACCTTTTCTGTAGTTAGTAGCAGAATACTGAAGAAGAAATCCCCAGTGGTCTCAGTATATAAAATGTAGAGAAACTCAATTTCATGGTAAGATACAGAATCTTTGTAGATTAAACATAAACAGTATCTTTAGTATCACTTGGCTATTATTATTTAGCTTTTTAAGAATTAATTTAAGAATTTTATTTTACTTGCTATAGGGTTTACAAGGTCACATAGTAAAGACTTCTAATGTAAAACTGCTCGCCTCTGCCTTACTCCAACTCAACTTCAGATCTCATGCCTCAGAACCATCCACCTTTAACTTTTAAGTATTTCTTCTCCACATTTATAAATCATGTGCTTATATTGCCATTTCTTGATTTTTCATTTTGATATTATCTATTGACATCAAGCTGTGGAAGAAAGGTGAGGTTCTCTTACAATTATTTCCATTGATTTGGAAGTTACATGCTCTGTTTTTGTTCTTTAAGTTGTTATCCATGAAAATAAAAGGTTAGTCAGTATCTCTGTACTCTTTCTGAACAATAGTTTAGAATATCTTAGACTACTTGATTTTTATCTCTCTTGCCTCATCTATCTTATATATTACCGTTAATATTTTAGTTCTATCTCATTTTACCCTCAAACTAGACATTGTTGTTATTACTGTTTTCATAATATATTGTCTATTTATATTCACCCATAGATTAAAAATTCATTTGTTCTCCAATTCTTCTTTTATCATAGAGCTACGTTCTGCAATCATTTTCTTTTTTCCTGAAGTATATATTGTAGAAGTATTTTCTCTATTTCAATTTGGATATTTTCTATTGCTATCTTCAAGTTCACTAATCTTTTCTTCTGCTATATCTAATCTGCTATTAATCCTATTCAGTGTGTTTTCATATCTATAAGTTTGATTCGGGTCTTTTTTTTTATATCTTTTGTGTTTCTACTTAACATTTTGACCAGCAGGAATACAGTTAAAATTACTGTTTTCATGCGCTTGTTTATTAATATCTGTGTCAGTTCTGGCTTGGTTATGATTTATTGATTTTTCTCCTCATTTGGGCCATATGTTTCTGCTTCTTAGTATGCCTAGTAACCTGAGTTTGGATGACAAACTGTGAATTTGACCTTGTTGGAAGCTATTTTGGTATTGCTATAAATCTTCTTGAGCTTTGTTCATGCAAATTACTTAGAAACAGTTTGATCCTTTGGGTCTTTCATAATTTCTTATGTGGATCCAGAGCAGTGCTCATTCTAAAGCTAATTATTCTCCAGTACTGAGGCAGGACATTTCTGAATATTCTATCCAATGTTCCATGAATTATGAGTTTTCTGTTGTGACTAGTAGGAGCACGCAGAGCATGCACTCATTTCCAGACACGGGTTGTCTCCTAACATGAGTATAGTAATCAATACTCTGCTGAATACTCGGTGAGACTCTGTGCATATCTCTGTTATTTTCTCTTTATGCAGCACTGTCAACTTTGGTACTCTGTACTGGAAACTCTAGCTGACTTGGTCTCCCTGGACTCTTGGCTTCTTCTCAATTCAGGAAGTCCTCTGGGCTCTGCCTGGGTTCCCCTCCCCTGGAAACTCTGTCAAGGCAATAGACTGGGAAAATTGTTGGATTCTCACCTTGCTTGTTTCTTATATCTTTATATCTTAGGGGTTACTGTCCTTTGTTGCTTGATATTCAGGTTCTTTGAAACCATTGTTCATATATTTTGTCAGGGTTTTTTGGTTGTTTCAGGTGGGGAAGGTTAAGTCCAGTTTTTGTTCATCTGTTTTGAGTGGAAGCAAAAGACACTTGAGAATTTTTTACTTTAGTTAGGGTCAGTTCTGTTTTTCATCTAATTGAAATGTCCATTGTCTGTGAATGATTGTTTAGTAGATGCAATTCTAGTTTAACAATTACATCAACTCAGCAGTTTAAAGATACTATTCTGTTGTCTTCGATACATTTTCTTGCTATTGTGCAATCTTCTTTTAGTCTATTTGACATTCCTGTATATGTAATATCTTTTTGTTTTTTACTCAGCTTTTAAGATTTTCTTTCTTTGCTCTTTTATTGTTTTGTTACATATGCCCAGGTATGACTTTAACTTACTTAATTTCTTGGTTTTTCTGATTTGAGGATTTGGGTTTTTTTCATCATTTCTGGAAATTTCTCAGCCTTTATCTTTTTAAATATTGCCATCATCACCAACTTCCTTACCCAGCCTTCTCTACATTTTATCTTCTGGAGCTCCAGTTTTATGCATGTTAGACCTTAATCATCCTCTTTATACCTCTTGCATATTTTCCTTATCTTTGTCTCTTTGCACTGAATTCTTTGAAATTCCTTTAGCTCTCTCTTCTTTTCCTGTGTACAGTCAGCTATTTAACCTACCCCTTGAGTGTTTAATATTTGTGATTATACTTTTCATTTGTAGAAGCTGTTTGTACCTTTCTCAAATCTGCCTAGAACATTCTTATAATATTTTCTTATTTCTTATTATAAATCCCTCTTTTATTCTTTAACGTGTCTTTTTAATATCTTGTTTCTAGTAACTTCATTTACTGAAATTTTTAGATGAATTCTTACAATAAAGCTTTCAGGAACTCAGTTTTTCTATGTGAAGAGTCATAATTATGTACTTAGTTTCTTAACAGATAAAGGAATATACATATTATCATTTTTCTTGTGTCAGTTTTATTAATTTGTTTTTCAGAAAGTGTGTCCATTTTATTTAAATTGTCCATTTTATTGCCATAAAGTTCATAATATCCTTATATTGTTTATATTTCTGTAGGATCTACAAGATCTCCCTGTTTTCATTTCTGCTATTGGTGATTTGTGCATGCATATATGTGTGTATGTGTTTTTCTGATCAGTCTTGCCAGGGATTTATCAGTTTTATTAATGTTTTCAAAGAACTTTTGTGTTTGATATTTTTTCTATTATACATTCAGATAGCATGCGTATATTTTTTATTTCATTGATTTCTACCCTTTATTTCCTTCTTTTTACTTTTTTTTGTGGAGGGGAGAGCAGGCTTGATTTTGCTATCCTTTACCTAGTTTTTTAAAACTTTCATTGTGGTAACATATAGATAACATAAAAATTCCCATTTTCACCACTTTTAAGTATGCAATTCATTGATATTAATGAAATTCACAATTTTGTGCTGTTGTCACCACAATCCATTACAAAAACGTATCCATCTCCCTAAACAGAAACTCTGTACCCATTAAGCATGAACGCCCACTCTTCTGCCCTGATAACCTGTAATCCACTTTGTCTTTATGAATTTGCATATTCCAACTATTTCATACAAGTAAAAGCATACAATATTAGTCCTTTTTTGTCTGGCTTATTTTACTCAACATTCTGTCTTCAAGGTTCTTCCATGTTGTAGCATGCATCACAACTTCATTCTTTTTAATGGCTGAATAATATTCTATTGTATGTATATGTATATACCACCTTTTGCTTATCCATTCATCTGTTGATAGACACTTGGGTTGCTTCTAGCTTTTAGCTATTGTGAATAATGCTGCTATGAACAATGGTATAAACACATCTGTTAAAGTCGTTGTTTTCATTGCTTTGGGGTATACTCCTAAAAGTGGGGTTTCTGATTCTATACCTAACTTTTTGAGGAACTGCCTGACTGTTTTCCACAATGGCTGCACATTTTACAGTCCTGCCAACAATCTACAAGGGGTTCCTGTTTCTCTGCATCCTCTCCAACACTTGTAATTTTCTGTATTTTTAATAATATATTTCTAGTAGGTGTGATATATCTTATTGTGGTTTTAATTTGCATTTCTTTCATGGATAATGATGTTGAGCATCTTTTCATGTGCTTATTGACCATTTGTATATCTTTGGAGAAAAGACTGTGCAAGTCTTTTGCCCATTTTTAAATTGGGTTCCTTGTCTTTTTGTTGTTGGGTTGTAGGAATTCTTTATACATTCTGTATATTAAACCCTTATCATATATATAGTTTCCAAACAGTTTAACCTGTTCTGTGTAAGTTGTCTTTTTACTTTCTTGATAATGTGTTTTTGCACAAGTTTTTAATTTGATCAAGTCCAGTTTTTCTTTTTTTTTTCCTTTTATTGCTCATGCTTTTGGTATAAAGTCCATTGCCTAATAGAAGGTTCTGAATATATGTCCCCTATGTTTTCTTCTAAGAATTCTATAGTTTTAGCTCATATTTTATATCCTTGATCCATTTTGAGTTCTTGATTTTTCTATATGTTTGAGGTAGGGGTCTACTTCATTCTTTTGCATGAATTTTCCCAGCCTCATTTCTTGAAAAGACTTCTTTCCCCATTGGGTGGACTTGGCACTCTTGTCAAAAATCAATTGATCAGGACTTCCGGGAAGATGGCTGACTAGTAACACACAGGAATCTCATCTCCAGAAAAATACCTACAGAACAGGCTGAAACAGACCCAAAATAAATCTTCTAGGGTTTAGGACAGCAGGGGAAGACTGCACACCACCGAGAGGAGAGAGGGACAAAAGAGAGAAATCACGACGACAGAACCAGAACCGGACTGATTGTCGAGGATTCAGAGGGGAGAGGAAATATTTCCCAGCTGGGAAAAGGGAGGGGGCTACCAGAGAAGGCTGGAGAACTGTCTCCGAAAGTTAAAATTACAAGACTCTTAGCCCCCAGACAGGAAGCTCTATCACATTGATCTGGTCTGTGTCACAACAAATACAGTCCGACTAGGCATTGAATTGAGAGCTGCCAACGAGCACCATCTCCTGGCAGACCAAGGAAGTGCACATAAGAAAATTAAATAGGAGAAGCTTTCCTGGCCTCTATAGCCTCCCTGCCCAAAGCCCGAGGAAACGACTCTACAACCAATTACTGGGTCCAGTGCCCAGTTTTGAGCAACCAGCAGGACAATCCTAACAATCAAGGGTGAGCCACAAATCAAAGAGCTGTGATAATTCACAGCCTCCTGCCACTAGAACCCTATAAAAGAGAAAGAGATAGAGCATCTAAGTAAAATACAACCTACCAGATGCCTAAACACCAACAA